>VTPC01002167.1:35673-45841 GCA_011009095.1 Ignelater luminosus
TCAAGAAGAGATTAGAAGACTCTCAACTGATCAACAAGTTGCCTTTGAGAACCAGAGGATCTTGGAAGAAAACAGAAGACAATCGTCAGTGCATGGATTTCTAGATAGTCTTCGATCTACCACTACCGGGTACTAAAGTTTCATTTGAATATCAAGAATGGTTTTACATCACGAAGACGTTAGAAGACTTTTGACTGATCGACAAGCTGCTTTTGAGATCCAGAAGATCGTGGAAGAAAACAGAAGAGAATCGTCAGTGCATGGATTTCTAGATAGTCTTCAATCCACCACTACCAAATACTAAAGTTTCATTTTGATATCGCGAGTGGTTCCACATCAAGAAGACGTTAGAAAACCCTCGACTGATCAACAAGTTGCCTTTGAGAACCAGAGGATCTTGGAAGAAAACAGAAGACAATCGTCAGTGCATCGATTTCTAGATAGTCTTCGATCTACCACTACCGGGTACTAAAGTTTCATTTTAATACCACGAGTGGTTCCATATCAAGAAGATATTGGAAGACTCTCAACTGATCAACAAGTTGCCTTTGAGATCCAGAGGATCTTGGAAGAAAACAGAAGACAATCGTCAGTGCATGGATTCTCAGATAGTCTTCGATCCACCACTACCAAACACTAAAGTTTCATTTTGATATCGCGAGTGGTTCCACATCACGAAGACGTTAGAAGACCCTCGACTGATCAACAAGTTGCCTTTGAGATCCAGAGGATCTTGGAAGAAAACCGAAGACAATCGTCAGTGCATGGATTTCTAGATAGTCTTCGATCTACCACTGCCGGGTACTAAAGTTTCATTTGAATATCCAGAATGGTTTCACATCACGAAGACGTTAGAAGACTTTTGACTGATCGACAAGCTGCATTTGAGATCTAGAAGATCTTGGAAGAAAACAGAAGACAATCGTCAGTGCATGGATTTCTAGATAGTCTTCGGTCTACCACTACCAAATACTAAAGTTTCATTTTAATATCACGAGTGGTTCCACATCAAGAAGATATTAGAAGACTCTCAACTGATCAACAAGTTGCCTTTGAGAATCAGAGGATCTTAGAAGAAAACAGAAGACAATCGTCAGTGCATGGATTTTCAGATACTCTTCGATCTACCACTGCCGGGTACTAAAGTTTCATTTGAATATCAAGAATGGTTTTACATCACGAAGACGTTAGAAGACTTTTGACTGACCGACAAGCTGCTTTTGAGATCCAGAGGATCTTGGAAGAAAACAGAAGACAATCGTCAGTGCTTGAATTTTTAGATAGTCTTTGATCCACCACTACCAAATACTAAAGTTTCATTTTAATATCACGAGTGGTTCCACATCAAGAAGATATTAGAAAACTCTCAACTAATCAACAAGTTGCCTTTGAGATCCAGAGGATCTTGGAAGAAAACAGAAGACAATCGTCAGTGCATGGATTTCTAGATAGTCTTTGATCCACCACTACCAAATACTAAAGTTTCATTTTAATATCACTAGTGGTTCCACATCAAAAAGATATTAGAAAACTCTCTACTAATCAACAAGTTGCCTTTGAGATCCAGAGGATCTTGGAAGAAAACAGAAGACAATCGTCAGTGCATGGATTTCTAGATAGTCTTCGATCTACCACTACCGGGTACTAAAGTTTCATTTGAATATCAAGAGTGGTTTCACATCACGAAGACGTTAGAAGACTTTTGACTGATCGACAAGTTGCCTTTGAGATCCAGAGAATCTTAGAAGAAATCAGAAGACAATCGTCGGTGCCGGAATTGTTGGATAGTGTTCGATCTACCTCTGGCAGCTAAAGAAACTTAGACAAAAACAGAGGATGATCGTCGGTGCCTGTATTTTGTTACAGTTACTTTAATAATAATAAAGTTCATCGTCGTCTGTCTTCAGCTAATGTGTCTATTATGTTTGACGAGTGTCAGTTTTCTTTATCTAGTTTGTTCATTTTAAAGGCTTTTTACTACTGCAAATTCTAATTATATCTTGTAAACTATACAAACATATCTAAAAAGAATAAAAAGAAATAAAGAAAAATACTTAAAATATTAAACAGTAAAGCTGAATATTTAAAGAGTTATTCTCAAATGTTCTAGAACTTCAAAGATGTCTCTATAATATTACATAATGTTCAAACAAATGTTTTGATTACGTTTACGTTTTATATTCTCTAGACATAGTTGTGTTGGCAATTTTCCAATTACTAAAAGTATCAATAGGAAATAAAAGGAAATTAAACCAGTAAATAGATAGCCATCACGATCAATATTTCTTTCGCATTTAATTCCAGAGCAATTTTATTACTCCCAGCTAATATACGAAGTTATTAGTACTTAAAAAGGCAATATCCATTTTTTCCGACATCAAATTACCTCGACGTCCAACTTTATAAATACATCGTTTAGCAAAGTAATTATTAAGAAAGGCCCAACCATAAACACAAAAACCAAAATTACCCGATACATGGTAGCAGCACAGCAGCAGCAGCAACAACAACAACAACAATACACTATCCACTCCATCATTAGTTTAATTGTTTACCTTCTTTCCACTTTCTCCAGTAAATATTTGTAATCTTTTAATTAATTAATAATTTTGAGGTCATATTTGGTTAAGTTAAGTAATAAAGTTACTCCCCACTGTGCTGTCACCATCTTAACATTATTAGATCTTAATTGCTTGACGTGTCCATATTCTCGGGCAATTTGTTACTGTAACGACCGTTCTACTTTTTCTCTTAAGTAATTTATTAAAACTCCGCACTAGTTGACAGTTTGATGTGGGAAAACTGCAATAAAACGAAATAAAAACAAGAAACGAGAAGAAAACACTTCTCATTCGACACATTCCTCCTTACACTTTTATTTATGTTTTGTTTTACCGACGTCCGAGCGGCAAATGGAAACTGGAAAAAAATATAATATACTTAATAATTCACGACCTACTGAGATGTAAATTGAAATTTTAATTTAGTTGTTGAAAAAGATGAGGAAAAATACACAGTCGCTTCTTGCTGGTAGGATTATGTGTAAATTTACATCTTAAGTGAAAGGGGATGAAATTAAAGCGTTTCTTAGAAACATAAAACTAAAAAAATGAATCTAATTAAAATTACAATGGAATTTTTAATTAAATTTTAATGCGGTTTTTAAAAACGCTTTAATTGTACTAAATTCAATTCCAGACGGAAACATTATGTACCATTTCAGAGAGTGCTGTTGAATTTTACATTGCAATATATGTATATGAGAAACAGTTCACAATAATGAAGATGGTTGATTTGAGAAATTTGATGTAGTACGCACCTCATGTTCAATTTAAATCGACGCAAGCTTGTTGACGACGCCCATTTGACTATCTTTCCCGTCTATTTGTTTTTGTTTCTTCCTTCCTCAAAATCACGATGCAGTCTGTTTTATAGTATAGACACTCTTATCTCCGTTCTATTAGCCATTCTCGAATTATCGCCCATATATCAAGGAAAGAACAAAAGAAGATCGATCGCAGTTGGTTATAAGTAAACTATTTTAAGTCACAAATCTTCAGGATGTGAAAGCTTATACGTAAACATTGAATTTGAAATGGTAACTTCAATTGCTTAAAATGGCCGACCTTCTCTGGTTTTTTAAAAATTTGACAATCAAGTTGCCTGTTTTCGGGGTACGTCATACAAGCTTTTTTTAGAGCTAATAGTTCGAAGTATCCGATTCACTACAAAGCAAGTCACATCTTGATGGGACGTTTCATTTGAAAAAATTAACTTCTCAAGTGTAGGGGGTGGGGATGAAAAAATAAAAGAGGATTTAACTAGACTTAACAGCAATCTTCTTAAGAGGTTCCCATCTGACAGATACTCGAATCTTGTAGCGATCAATGGATGTTTGGTATTTTTCGCAATTTCTCAAAAATCGCCGATGAGGGGAAAGACGTGTGATGGTTTACTATCTACAAATCCGCAAACGTGACTTACTTATCGCTTACTGTTATCAAAAAAAAACATTTTTAAAGTTGGCTCATTTTGCCGTGACTTCCAGCGGAGGAATCTTGAAAGATCGACATTTTCGGTCCCGAGGAGCCGGACGTCCGTCTCTCTCAATTCGCGGACGACACAGCTTTGTGGGTGATGGCGTCTCGAAAACCTGCTAGGAAATCGAGAATCTTGAAAGTCTGGAGAACGTGCAAGATCAGACCGAACCCAACGGCATTTTAATTCGTTATGTTCGCTTTGCTCTCCAGACTTAGCGTTATTACATACCTACAAGACTTTCATCAGACGATTTGATATCTTTTTCGCCTGGAGTGTTTCAAAGGAAGTATGCGACAGAACGGGGATTTCCCCTATAAACGTGCGTCTCGAATTAATAAAGGATTGGTAAGTGAGCAGGACGGTCTTCCTTGATATCACACTTATTCATAGATCACGTCCTAACTGCCGGGCGATACAGATAGTGGTCTTTGTGCTACGTTCGCATTCGTAAGGCCCGGGGCATCGCGACTGTTCCCGGCAGAGTTTTATCGTGGTTTTCCCTAATGCTCAAGGCAAATGCCGAAACAGTACGTACATTTGTACCGCACTACTACTGGAACATAAACACACATACACACCACACATCACAACACCACACAGGACGAACGCAAACTAAATCGGACTTTTACGCCAAAAACTAATTGTTTCCCGTTACAACCGAGAAAAGTAAAACTATTATTTACAAAAAATCGATGGCTGTACCCTTGAAAAAAAAAAGAAAATAAAAAAACTTGATTTGAAAGTAGCTTGATAAAACGGGTGTTTACCGACGGAATTTGATGTCCTGAATACAAATCCGATAAGAAAATCGCGAAAATCTATCCGCAAGGGTTTCGCATCTATTGAGCCGCTGCTCGACTAAATACGTTGAATCTCATTAACATTCCACAATGTTGAAGTTTTATCACGGAATCTCTTTCAAAGCCACTGTCGCATAATATGTGTTCTTTTAGGCGTTGTTACGTCTGAGGGAAGAGAAAGAAATCGGATGGGGCCAGATCTGGACTATTGGGAGGTCGAGGCAGCGTTGCCACGTTGTGCAAAAACTCCCTTACGCGTAGCGACGTGTGACTCAAGTTAGCTTTTCGGTAATCATTCTTACACTTACACGTCGGTCAGAGTCTTTTTTTTTTCACTTTTGCCACATTTTTCCCATATCGGCTTGTTGACGTCCAGCCTGCCTTCTTTAAACTTCTTGCATCACTCGAAAATTTGTATTTTTGACATGGCATTATCATAGATCATGGCAAGAGTCTCAGCAGTGAATTTGTTCAGTTTCACGAAAAACTTGATAGCATAGCAGCGAGATTCCTGACAACAGAACAAAACAATTGCTCACTCCGTGCGCGATTCATACTCTGCAAAAACTCAGAGGCAACTGAGCCGGGTCGTGTTGTATACCTGGAATCCCCAGGGGGCCACCCTGCACCAAGTTCCTTTTGCTAGAAGAAAAATCAGTCCCGATACTTTTTGGACAGACCCTACACTCGGAAAGTAAAAAGTTCAACCCCTCTTTCTCTAACAACGTCACGTCCCTATTTACATCCTTGTTCCCCCTCAAGAATTTCAGATGTTCGTGTACATGCTAGATGATGAAACCTTGCACCTCTCACCGTCTTTTGTTTCATGAAAATGGCGAACTTCCTTGTGACGATCGCATTTTTGGATTGAATACGTCAGGGCGATTCGTCATTAATCGTCACTAAACAATCGAACTTTTCTCTTTTGTTTATTTCTAACTTCTTCTAGATTTTGGGAACGCGTCGTCACGATATCAAACTGGGACTTTGGTGGCTGACATTTCTACATTTAATACTAACCAGCGATCGTGTTTTGTTTTTTTCAGAGTTTTGTTTGTATCTCTGGAACGGAAGGTCGTATTGAGATCGAACTTTGACTATTACAAATGGTTTACCTCGGGGTATAAAACCGTCTAAACGACATCGATCTTCTGTTGTTTTCTTCTTGACAAAAATGGCAAAAAAAAGCAGAAAGCCGAAACAAAAACAACTCGGAAGTCTTTTTATCACGATCTGACGTTTCAAAAATGAGAGAAGTGTATTTGGATGCGCTTGTTTAGGAATGTGTCAGAAAGAAAAAAGGACTACGACTCGCTCTGTTTATTTAATTTATTGTTGTAGCTATGGGTAGTAATTAAATTAAACACGATGTAAAGCAATTATCAGACCGACTACATATTTTTCCATATTACTGTACTAAGTATTTAAATGTCATAAAACTATTAAGTATAAAAAAGGCAATTACAGGATACAGGAATTCTGTGAGTCATAGAAACAGGTAGACGCTTCTAATAAATTCTTTAAAAAACATCTCTCAGAAAAAATCTATTTTTTTGTGATCTAATCAACAGTTATCTTGAAAACCTTTTTTAAAATCTATAAACAGAAGCACATGTTTACATTTTCGGTGAACTATAACCCGCTATAAGTAGAATTCTACATAGGTATCTTGTTTACACATATTGCATAATAATTCTAAATGAAAATTCAATTAAACCCCCTTACCTTTGTCAAGTTCCAAGATGAAAACCACTATTTAGCAGATAGCCGCGCACACAATCCAGTACAAACTTTTGTTTACACAACGAGTGTTATTGGGGTATTTCCTGAATAAACAACAGATAACTGATATAATTAATAAACTCAAAATTAATTCCTTTTGATATCACACACGAGTTCGTAGGTCAAGTCACCACGATTCTTTTTAGGGTCCAATCACTTCCTCTTTTCGAGTTTATGTTAATTCATCACCTGACTTGTGGATTTAACATGATCGTAGCACAACAATGCGATTTATTATAAATGTCATTACTAGATAAAATTGGATAAGAAAGAATTCTTTATCGCTCTTAAACTTATTTTCTAATGATTATCTGTTGGCACTCCTGTAATTCTATAATTATCGTGTGTGTATATCATGTGAATTATCTTTTTTATCCCGATTTATTTAATATTTAATACTTAAGATTAATTATTACGACCTTTTGATATTAATCTACTGATAACGCCATTAATAAAGAAAATACGAAAAGAGATGAGAAATTGTATGTTGTCGGTGTTAATTAAATTTTTGTTTAATTAAAATTTAATCTTTGAAAAAAAAATCTATCAAGCTTCTCAACTACAAATTAGTAGTGAACTGAAAAAAAAGGAGAATTAATTAATATCAACGGATATCGTTAGTGTAAAAAGCTTTTCGAATAATAATTCCGGAAAAAAGTCTGAAGATTAAAATCGAATTGGCTCGCTTGGATAAACAAAGTTCGTGTGTTTTAATGTACTTTGACCAATCCTACTTTTCAGTTTGATGCTTTTCTTAATTTTCTTGATAGAAAATCGGTTTATTCTTTTTTTTTATTGAAGTAGCGCCGGCTGATATGAAATTTAACTAGAATTGATATATAAAGATTTCCAAACAAAGCAAGATTACAAAAGCGATCAATGATATTTCAGAAATTGAAAATAAATTTAATATTACACAGTAATTAAATTTATTTAATTCTTCCAGATTTCTAATAAATTACACTTTGCTGAAAGTTGGGGGTGAGCTTCTCGGATACTTAAGTGCCTGGGGTAGTGAAGGGGCTTCCGAGAAGCCTGTGATCCCTTGGGCGGAAGCCTACTGAAAGATCTCAAAGGTTGCAAGTAAGTTTAGTTAATTAAATCAAGCAATAAAGAGGCTAGACGTTAAAACGCGTGCTAATTCTACATAACCTTGTGAAGCCAGTTGTATTTTCTTAATTGTTCACAAAATCGCTATTTGATCATGCGAATCAGGAACGTACAGCAACAACTTGTATGTTAATAATCAAATGGATGTCTTAGTCTGCATGATACTTCAAATCAAATAAGATATCGAGAAAAATCACAAAGATTCTTAAAGACCATCCTGTGGCATCCAATTTATCAGATTCTTTATATTTAATTAAAATCTGCCTTCACAAGAAACCCTTAACCTTCTCTAAGAAAGAAGATCTGAACATTAATAGCAATTGCCGTACAGACGAGTACGACAATACAGGCCCATTATCAAACTGTAGCAGAGAAATCGACAAACCTCAAAGCTTTAGTTGGGGCGCGACGGGTAAATAATGGGATAGAGAGCGGTGACGATCGTTTCGAGAAGGGAGAAGGGGCGTTGCGGAGATCCACCGTTGTTGCTAAAATCTGATGACGCGTCTCTTCATCTTAACGACGGGCTTTACGCAGCTGTACGGAAACAAACCAATGCAAGCAAGCAAGCAAGTCAACGTAATAAATGCCGCCGTAGGCGGCCGGCTCCTTAGAAGAATTAACCTCTCTTAAGCCTGGTGGCGGTTGTTGTTGGATAAGAAGGGATTCAACGGAATGGTGAGATGGAAAAAGGAAAACGGTTGGTCGTCAATGTCATGTCATGTCATGTCAGGTACCAAGCAGTCTGCACGCCCGTCCACGGCGATGATGGTCTGGTGGCGACGGTGGAGCAGGCCGGAAGCAGGGTCCTCCATAATCCCCGCCGATGTCGATGACCCATGTTCAGGTGGAATGCCCAAGGACAGCCAGCGAGCCGTCACACAGCGACGACGAAGAGGTGACACGATGAGGCGGTTCTTTTCAGAACGGTGTTGGTATTGTGTAGTGAGGGGTGTGAGAGTGTGTATATGTTGGAGTGGTGAAGTGTAGGTGTCTAGGTGTGTATAGTGTGCCGTGGACTGGTGCAGTAACTGTTCCGGTATTTTCCTTCACCACTAGGGAAACCACGGAAAACCCTAGTGAGAACAGTGTGGCGGTTGTGGAATGGGTGTGGTGTGCCGGGAATTATTTGGTGAGAAATAATTGGGCGGGAAATGATTGGCGGGAAGTTGTGGCGGGAAGTGTAGCGGAAAGGCGACGAATTTTCGAGCGCAGTGGAATTGGTACCTTGAGGAGCCTCGGGCTCAAGGGTTTGGGTGGGAAAGAAATTGGGTTGGCCGGTCGGATGAGGCTGAGATGTGTGGATGGTGGTGGCCGGGCCTACGCACCCCTACGCAGGCACCGGTTGGTGGTGGAGAGGCCGTTGATCCATCTACTGCATCTTGGGTTTGGTAGGATATGTGGCGGTCGCGGTCCTCAAGCTCTCCAATTCCTGAAGACCGACGGTCGGTGGGATGATGCAGCAGTGCGACCTCAAGTCGCTCCGTTGGCGGTGGAAATTGGGCCAGGCCTGTGCCCCCCAATACACAGACTCTGGAGGGAGGGATGGCGGTAGCCCTCGACTACCGCGCTGTTGGTTGAGCCCGTACTCTTCGTCGCCAATGCACTACACTCGCGCTGGAGACCGGGTCGACTGCCTCGCTTCGCACTCGAGGCCGGAATGTCGAAACCAATGCTTATAGTGTTTCTTTCGGACCCTCGCGACGCGTCGTTCAATTTCGCTTTTCGTGAATTTTCGGTTTCTAGATGGGAAGCTTCTCGAAAATATCATTTCTTTTGTTTTTTTCTTGTTTTTAAAGAAAGAGAGAGAGAGAGGGAGAGAGGAAGAAAGGGAGGGAGAGAGAGAGAGAGAGAGAGAGAGAGAGAGAGGGAGAGAGGGAGAGAGGGAGAGAGGGAGAGAGGGGGGAGAGAGAGGGGGGGAGAGAGAGAGAGAGAGAGAGAGAGAGAGCATATCTCCCGAATGAGTAGCCGTATCAAATCTAGATGTTTTTGTTTTCTAATGACGGACGACGTTGAAACTATACGAACGTCCCCGATCTCAAAAACTTCTGATCCTTTGACAGTCCGTTATTTTTCCGTCAGATATCTTGTATCTTAGAAACTTCAAAATTTAAGTTTCGTGGTGAACTAACTCTGAAACGATCCGTGGTACACAGATTGTGTCTTATTTCCTTGACACATGTCCTGATGAACTAGGCAAAGTCAGACTTCCATTCACCGATATTGTCATGTTACAAGACCAAACACGATTTCTATTTAAAGAGGGGTAAGAGATTGGGAGCGCCGCAGGCGCAACAATGCGACGCCGACGGTGTCGGTTCCGACGTTGAAATAAGGTATGATCTTATGAGGAGCCATTCTTACGACGCATTCTACGGGAAAAATACCAGAGTGACTGTCTTTGTTAAAACGATCGTGGATTCCGAAGAAAAAAA
>VTPC01002168.1:0-14251 GCA_011009095.1 Ignelater luminosus
CTTTTTAAAATAGTCATTTGGATTTTATTTTTAGAACTTTAAGAACAGATTGTACATAGAAAAGAGGAGGTAGATAGTAGGGCTGTAAAAAATGTCAAAACCCTCAAAATAGAATTTTTAGTTTTGTTTTCAATTTTACATGCTTTGTACATTTGCATGCAAACATTAGAAGGTGCATTCTCTTTCTCTAGATTACAAAAAGAATGGGTTGCAAATTTAAAAACAAAGACATCTAAGGGAAATAGTGAAATATTTAATAAATTGTTGCTATAAGTAAAATCCTTTATATATGGAATTGAATAGTCATTTTTCTTAAATCTGTTTCTATCAAATTGTACGTAAATCGTAAGCAGGGAATTTAAATTTTTATTATGATCTGAAGATACAAAACAACCTCCTTTCTAATTTTGCTAAATTACAAGGAAATTACATTTTTAATTTAACATTTAAAATGTTTTATTTACAGAAATATAAAGCTTTACCGTATACACTTCCAAAAAGGTATACAAAAATAGGTTTAGGAATTTTTTTCACTTATCATGCAATAAAACCGTTCAAACAACGTTCTAAATAAACTTTTATTCGACTACTCTCATTTATAGGTCAAAAACTCAGCCTGGCAGTGTATTTATGTAAATCTCTTCAAAGCACGCACCAATAAATTCTAATTTAAAATAAAAACGCACCACATTTTCTATCGATCTCAATTAAGAAAGTTGAGGAAATACCTTTTGTGCTTTTTCTCTGTTGCCACCATTAATATTTAATTTGAAATCTGGGTTGTTTACAAACAAATCAACAGTTTTATCGATCGATTCCTCATACAGTAAATGTCATTTGAAATGCGTTTTATACCTTTACTTAAACTTGATTTACGTATTCTTTAACAAAGATACATTCGTACTCATCGATCAAAATCACCTGACAAGCAAGCTGTAAACTCTGATAAGAGCGGTTGCATTTACATGAAATCCCTGAAAACTGCAAGACAGAATGAGTGATTGAATTTTCAAGCTTTCAGTTCACTATTTAAGAATTAAAATTTCTCAGTTTTATTCTTTACATTTTATCTTAAAAGCTTTGTTAAAATATAATTGTTTAATCTTTTAGGTAAAGGTTCTTGTTATTGTCGAGGCGGTGTATAATCTGCTAAGTGGTTTTACTTTGCTTTGCTTTTAAGTAATTATACACCCGTTTAAATCGTCACCTCACTAAATGTTTATCTCCTACGTGAGTGCACACTAATTAAAACCGTCTAAATAATTTTTTGAAGTAATATTTGTAGATTCGTTATTTTAATGTATTGGTAGTAAGCAATATATTACTTCTTCAGGCGAGCAAATTACGCACAGAAGTCATTTATAAATTATTACAAATCAGAAGTAGCAGGAAAATTAGTCAGAAAACACGCTATCATGTTTCTTTGAATAATAAATGCGAATAATTCACAAAATTTGTCATAGCTGCTACCGCGTGTCATACCCCTGACGTACCGTTCGGCTAATGTAATTCTCATTTTTGGTCTTTTGTTTTCTGTTGTGTCTATTTTACCACTACTTTATATTTCGTACACTAAAAAGCACTTTCACGAAAACGTTTCCAAAAAAGTCAATAATCATAAAGTGCTTTCGTTTAAATGTGTTTTCTGTTTCTTTATAAACCAATATTATTGGAACAAAAGAATTTCGATACGCGACGAATACAACACTTACTGGTGATGTAAACCACAATTGTTTGACTGATTCATTTGTTAGAATGTGAAATAAATTCCAATTTCTTGTATGTTTTTAGTTGCCTTGAACCATACACTTCTTTAATTTTTTCCGGGTATTGTGCTGATTTTGTTTGGAATTTTTTCTTTTCTCTTCTCTTCACTCGTTCTATTAGCTCATTTGTTTAATTATTTGTTCTTTGAATTATGCAGTTTTTGCCCAAATTGGTTTTCCTTCTCCTCCTCACTCTAAAAGTGAAAAATTCAAACTTTGATTTTTCTCTGCTTTAATCTCTCTTATCAGTTTTCTTTGAGCGCTATGCTTGAGCAATTTAGAGAATTACATTGGATTTAATTTATGGATATTGTAACCTATACCTTTCATCGGCCGAGTTGGATTTAGTTCTAAAGTTTTAAAGAAGGTTACGTTTTTGCTGACCAAATCAAAGATTTCGCGAACAAAATGGACAAAGTTAGAACTTCCGTCAATTCAGTACAATTTGAAAACAGAGGACAACGGAAAGCCTGATATTAACCACAATTTTTGATATAAATTAGAACGTAGGAGCTGCTCTAAATTCATTTCCAGATGATATGATTTTGGTGGTGCAATGGTTCATGTAAAACCGTGGATCTCTGCAGTTCAGACTTCTAGATTAATAAAATTAACATTACTCGTTAACCGTGGGGTCTCACTCAGTTTCCATCGTCTACAAAGATCTTTTCAATTCTAAGAGTTTAATAATGTCTACATAGGAGACAGGCTGTGCCTGAAAAATAGTCACGTCTAACCTAACAACTCAGCATCATAAGCGAGTATGGCTCTATTGTAGTAATTTTAAAATTAAAGTAGTTCAAAAGAATATTAAAGAAAATTTGTAAATCTCAATCAACTATCCAAATAAGAATGGTTTCATTACTCCTGATGGACGACAAAAAATTAAACGAAAGTTTTATTAACTAACTGCAACTGCAGGAAAGTAATACAAGTCGCTGAGGCAATCTTAAGCAATTCTTGTAAATATAGTAGCTGACAGAATTTCAAGACAAAACACAAAGAAAAAACCTTCCTTGTATACATACAACGAGCTACTATTGAATACGATTTAAGCAATGTTCCTTTAACTTTTGGTGGTCTGTCAAGTCAAGTTTGAGGTCTCACCATAGTAGACAGAACAATATTGTAAAAAATAGAACAAATTGTTGATGATTTTATAAAAGTTGCTGTATTTTCGAGTGTAATGTCAATTTACTAAGAAAATGGAAAAAAGTTTTTCGAGTAATTTTCGACATAGAGGCAATATTAAGTGTGGCCGGTGTTTTACATAAGGTTCCCCCAAAATATTTTGCACGGCTCTCCATAGTTCCTTGGATAATGGGCAGCTATCCCCAAACAAAAGTACAAGGTTTTTTTTCACAAATTTTTGCTCTTTATTCAATATCCCATCGATACGTATCAGGTCTCCTACGCCGAATCCGGAGACGCCACTCCACACCACTATGAAGCCAATAATATTTTATCACTGGCACCATATATTGGGGCAACATCTTTTCTTTTTGGCCTCGACGTACTTTGTTTTGAATCAAGCAATCTTTTTATGGTGGTGAGCAATACAGATTTGGTACAGTTCTTGTTTACGTCAGTTCAAATGTTCGAATTTCTCTTGCTGACAACTATAAACTGTCTTTCCAATTTCGTGATCATTTTGAGTCTCCACTTTTGTTGATGATCATTATTACTGCTTCTTAATTTTCAATACTCAGTGATGAAGCGACCACAAGTTTTGGAAAGTTTTAGCTGGGCAAAAATGACGCGTTGTGATTGATCAGTTCCAGAAACTGTATTTCATTTTGTTAAACTTATGTCACAATGTTTATACAATGACTGACAAATAAGACTGTTTTGTAGTGCCGATTTCTGTCTTGTCAGTATAGACCATTATAGATTTCTTCTTTGGGCACTGCAGTGACCGGACGAGTTCCTGAATGGTGGTTACCGAAACATGATTTGTTGGCGTTTGTAGAAGTCGCACTAATAGACGTCGTAGAGATTAGAATGATCGGCAATGAATACAATTTGCAAAATCTCTTTCTTTTCAGCAACTGTGTTTGTAGGCGGCCGATGCAACTGTTCGTGTTTCCCCTTCGCAATAGGTAAAAGTAGAATATGGCAAACTTTTTTCCTTGGCCCACTGAATAGTAAATTCAATAACCAAGTAAAAACTTGATTTATTTTTTCAACTAACAATGCCAATGAGTCATTGCTGCCTCCAGGTAGCTTCCAGATTTTCAATAGCACTCTACTAAAAATTTAGGAATTTTCTAATGGATTAGTAGATACTGGGAATTTAGAAGAGCAGGATCAGATTTAATTATTTATTAGTTCATTAAGCTTGCTGCTGATTTTGCTAGTTAACACACTGTATTTCAGTATCAACAGTATTATTACATTTGTCGATTGATATTAACTCCAAAATTAATTAGTCAACTCACAAGGCTTAGTTTTTAGGAAAATTTTTTATTAGCAGTTCATTCCGCGTCTGAGAAATTAGCTACCTAGTTAGAGATTTTAAAATTTGTTTCTAATAATGTATTTGGGACTCTTGTTTAATTTGAATATTATCTCATGAATTTACGTTACTATTAAGCAATACCATAAGTACATCGTCATCCTACAGTCTACAAACCTTTTTTAGTCTTCTTTATAAATCCACCATTACAAGCTAATATCAGTTTTTGAGTTTCAGTCATAAAATCTACGATGCACCGTGAATACTATAGTGCACAAGATCAGTCCGATGTGAATATTATAACGATCTTTTGTAGTTACCATCCCGTTTCATGGTAAACCTCGCGGTATTTTACCACCCCATATTTGTGAAACACCACACAAGATTTCCTTTTATAGTTTATTTTTCCTGTTATAGAAATCTTATTCCAATTTATCATGTTGCTTCTTTAAAGGGGGTCAAGCTTCAGAACCTTGGGTTAGCAGGGTAGAGATCCACTGTTTCTCTCGTTATGAGATACTTTCTTTTATCTGTTTGATAATTTATAATTATTTCATTATTCAAGCGGCTCCTTGTTTTTGTTTGTTCTTCTGGATCCTGCTATTCATTGTTTTGTATTTAAACCCTAACTAGTATTATTTTAGGTAAAATTAGTTAATTTCTTCTTTCGCTGAGTGTGATAATTTACGGACCGGTTAACAATTTCCGAATTCTGGGAAGAACGCGGAAGCCCGACAAGGCAAAACGATTCGAGACGCGACCAGTGCAAAGTCTTCTTATAGATCTTTCCAGCCGCTGAGGTGTTTTCTATTCTTGTAAATAAAAAAAGCTCTTTGTAAAGGGGTAAGTTACCTTTATTTCTTGCATCCCCTGTGTTCTCAATTCTAATTGTTGTTTCTTATCTCCAGTTTTTTTTTGCTAGATTCCAGAAAGTATAAGTCTGATAGTAATAATTTTACAAGAATTCTTCACGGGAGTCGCATGAAGCCTTAATGGTAATTGTAGGTTCTGTACTGTAGTAGTAGCACAGATTGCAGAGATTGAATTTGTTTCAACGTCTTATTGCTGAAACAGAAGAGATTGGGCCCAGGGAGCAGATATTTCTAGAAGAGTCTGGACTCCAATTTCATTGTAAAGAAAAAAATAGATCGATCTTTTGTATCCTCGAACTTTAAGGAAATCTTGGCGTAATTTTGTACCCAAATGTTAACTTATTTTACTATCAATTAACCACTTAGATAAAGTAAATTTTTTGTTATTTATTATCCTTCATAATTTATTTAGACAATGATCAACTTTTATTATGATCCAATCCTTTAGTAACGATTATAATCAATTATCAATTTTACTTTAATTTGACCTTAACTTGCTATAAAGTAATGCTATAGTAAAATTTTGCCAATGTTAGAAATTTTTGTAAAAATTTAAATTTTCGGATTTTACTTGCAGGTTTCATTTAGTCTTTATTACTTAGGATTTTATAAGCAGGCTGCAGCTTCTGATCGGATTCAGTTTTCAAGATAAATTTGGTAAGAACTTCTCTACTTCAATGATTATCCGAATCTCGTATTAATTATCATTTGACTTTGAATTTTTTAAAGTTTTTTTAAATTAATTTGATATAAACTCGGATTAATTATAAATCTGCTTTTTTTCTAAATTCATTGAATTTCAAATTTAGTAAAGTTTTCAGAACTGTTTATAAATTTTTAAGTTTTCTTTTCTTTTCTTTGAACTTGTTAATACGTAGCGTTTGAACAGATTTAGATTAACAGCCGAGTGTACTTTGAGATAGCAATTGTTTAAATTTTTATAGCTTCACCTTGGATTTATTCTTTGTATATTCAAGTTTTCTTTGCATTAAAAATTTTTTTTATTGTATTCAGCTGAACTTTTTCGTAATTAAAAATTTGAGAATTGATTAACTCCAGAACTTAAGATTTATTAGACTAGTTTCAATTTTGGGTTAGGATCCTGTTATTAGATGTTGTTAATATTTTTTTGTTAATTGGTCAAGGCTTAATAATTGTGCCCTTTGATAAGTAATGATTATTTATTATTATTAGAAATTTTAGTTTACTGTTGCTTATTAGTATAAAATTTATACTTCTGTTTTTTTGTGTTAAGATTTTTTTTGCAATTATAAACCTTAATTTATTTCAATATATTTTCTAATTAAATATAAACTCGCGTGTTTTATTGTTGAGTATAATATCTACCAGCCCACACCTATAAGCTACCCTCTTGAGCTCAGCTGGCCTAGGACCAAGCGTTCCTAGTTTTTATTCAGGTTAAAAAGGTAATGCAAGCTTTGTACGTTACAATATAATTAACGAAATTTCAAAATTTCTAAGCAAGCAGCTGATTTAGAGGTTTTTTACTTTAAAAAAAAAGTTTGATTGTTAGTAGAATCGGAAGTTATACTGACGCTACGTTACGATTTGAATGTGGCTTACATTAAACTTATGCAGTTGTATTATTATTGTATTAAGTATTATTAACCCTGTACTTTTTTCAGTAAGCTCTAGCTTCATCCATATAATTCTGTCGTTTAGCTCCATTGTGTCAAATCCTACTACTTTGTTCATTACAAAAGGTTCTTTGGCTTCTTTTGTCAACGGACCATCTATGAATTGGTTCCCGTGTCTATTTCTGGAATAATCGGGCCACATCTGCTTTCGTTGTTCTTTGATTAATGCTTTTATAGAAAAACGACTTAAGTATTCCTAAAGCCAGCTGTGGTCTGCAGCAATGGTTTGACTAGTCAATCGGTTTCTTTGTTGCTCTTATAACCATTGTACCATGGCATCCAAATCAGTTTGCCAAAATACACAGTACCGTCAGTCATCCCTATATAAAGTTTCGACTTTCCTTTGGTCTCTCGAAAAGTTTCGAGTGCCGCTATGTAAATAGTTGGATACTTGCGTTAAATCTTTAATTTGGCTGTTACGCGTCCTATGTATCTCTTGGTAGGGCTTTGGACTCTTCAATCTCCAGCTCGCAGTAAATTTTAACAATCAAACCCATTTATTTCTATTTAGGATTACACAGATTATGGAGGCAACTGAGGCGGGTTGGTTTAGGAACCTGAAGCTCCACTTCAGACAAAGACGGGATAGGCCGCTAAAAGTAACCGTAAACATCGCTGTTCTTGTATGCCTTCAAATTTTTGGAATCCGTTATTGTCAAAAGCTGACAATTTATTGCCAAAATACTTTTTTTTTGCATTTCAGAGTAAATTATCTGAGATTTCTCTGTATTGTTCTTTTCTATTCTTATGTATTACTGAGATAATCGGTTTAAAAAGTATTTTAGTTAATATCTAGTAAACCAAAACAAAAACATCAATTAATTAATCTTTAAAATAGAGAATGTTTTCTTGCTTTAACCGATTTCGTATTCCAATGCTGAGTCCCAAGTTTGGGACACCCTGTATTTAATCCGTTAAGATAGTTTATTAGCAAAACTTGTTTATAACGAATTTTCTTGCAGTAATTGACTTGCAATTAGTTTAATTGAAGTTTGATCATTTACCATTTTCAAACTAAATAAATGAGTAGTAATTCTAGAAGTGAGAGAAATTACATTGAAGCAATTACGATATTAGTATTTATGTTGCTCGATATTTTCTATTTACTTACTACTACTGTTTTTATCTTCTTATATACCAATATTATCCTTTTTTTGTACGGTTAGTTTTAAAAGCTAGTAAACTTCAAGGCTGTCTTACATTCTCGTGTTAGATGTACCATGTATATTTATCGATTTAGCTGAAACGTTTCATATCAGTTTCACCTGTTGCCGTTCTTTTTAGAATGAACACAAAACGAGTAATCTGTTAATGTCAATGCTTACAGAATGTACGAGTATATACTACCTACATTCGTTAGATTTTCCAATACCTCTGCTCTGTTGTGTTGAAGTTATGCAGTAAAACAGTAAGGATGTCGTGTTCAGGAAAAACGTAAAACCCACACAGAATTCTAAGCCAACCCTTCTTTAGTCAACAAGCTGCAAAGATAAGAGTATCGAGGGCGTAAAGGGCTTGTCTTTATTTTTATAAATCGATTATCTGGAAATTGCGTTATTTGCTAAGGCATTGCTCATACAATAAAAGCTTCAAACATGAGCAAAATATTTCTCGGAATTTTGGTTCAACCAACTACCTAAAATACTTCTTGGTATTCTGATATTCTAGGAATGCTTTGCGTCACGTTATTTCATTGAGGGTGGCTGAATTTAACATGAATCTGTACAATTCCTCGCAAAAATGAATATTTCTCTGGAATCTGTTACAAAACAATAATAATTATTATAACGTAGTTTACTATGTTTACTTTCAAATAAAAGTTCAGGGTTCATACTTAATCGATTCACCACTTTAAATTACTGCACTGATTAACATCTCCTTTTATAAATAAACGTTCATGTTTTAAAATAGATTAAAGCTAATTTATATAAATAAATGTTACGTGCTTGCGCTCAGGTGCGTGCGTAATCTTGTATCTCATTTTTATGTTTTATATCGATAAAGCGATTTTAATAATGTGTTAATGGTACCAAAGGTAAGTAAGACATATACATTAATTGCTTTGTAAGCACGTAGAAAATTAAGATACGTAGCAGATTTTCTTGTTCGAATTTTAAGGTGAGCCCTACTAACCTGGTTGTGTGGAAGCAATCCCTTTTATGTCCTGGTTTTACGAAAGCAGCTTTAGGTAGTAAACCGTACATGGAGAGTAACCGCTTAAAACGAATTTTGTTCGTAAAGATAAAATCTCTCTGAGATTTTCCAATCACTATTCGCAATAAAAGAACTTTAAAGCAGTTGATCAGGAAGAGGAACAGAACTATAAGATGGATAAACCAGAATATTGAGTTATTGTTATTAGAACTTCTTGTTTACAAAAAGTAGCCTAAATGGAGTTGGGTAAATAAGTTGGCCTCAAACGTCAGTTGTTAATGCAAATAAATGTTAGTTACACTGAGATATCAAATAAAATATAAAAAACCTGAAATATCTAAAGCTCTGCGACAGTTCAACTTATTCTTGTGGTGCTCTTGTAGATAAACAAGGAAAACGTCTAACAAAAACTACCAACAAGCGTGTACAGATTTACAAAGTGACTTTTTTTAACTCGTAGCATGACGATTTATTCTATGCATAAATCAAGATAGGAATAAAATCACCGCTCTTTAGCTAGAGATGGTTTACAGTTTGATTTCGGTGTTATAGTTAATTTTATGCAAAATACGTAGACTTTTACCTTCTAGTAATATGCTCAAATTGCTTCATTAACAGGTAACTGATAAGACTTCATTTTGTATCGTATAACTTATCATTTCTTGCATGTTTTTCGCAGAAGCTTCAACTTAAAGATGAAATCAGTAATTTTCCCTAATCTTCAATACAAAGGGATTTCCAGTATTAATTATCAAAAAGACGCTTTAGAGAACTGGAAGACAATATTTTAGCAAAGCTATGCTAAGGTTATTAGACTGCAATTGTTCTGGCTACGCGAAAAATAGAAATCGGTATATGATATGGAGTGTATGAGATAAACGAGGGCGTTCGCAACTTTCTATCTATGGATATGGTAGTTGGGAATTTTCTGTAAGGCTTCATTGCCGACTAGACCCGCAATTCTGAAAGAAAATCGTTATAAGGCATGTATAAAGCAAAATTTTAAAAATCAAAATACAGTAGCAAAGTGAATGAAATCTTTAAATAATAAAACAGAAATATTTACATTTTACGTTTTTTCTACAATATCACTGTACAAGATAAATGTGTAACTGCGCATTACAAAACAAACACTGGGATGAAGACTAGTTGGCTTCAAGAAGTCTGACTGTTATTTCATTTATCGTATCTCGTCATAGATAACTTTTGGGCATTTATTACCTCGAAAAGTTTCATGAGTAACCTTATGTAGATGATAGAAGCGGATAAATAATAACGAAATAAAGAGGACACGGTTTTTGACTCCCCATCTATAGACCAAAAGAACAAACTCCGACATTTGAGAATACTTTAATTTAATTACATGTTAATAAGGGTATACATGAACTTTTTGGAAACAGCGTCAGATATTGGAAAAATTCTAACGTGCTAACGCATACATTGCTTTTAGTGTATGTGGTCGTTATCAGATCTAAATTTCAGTTTGACCAAGAGCTCTAATGGACAAATTTGCACTGAAATGTCCAAAATTCCAGAAATTGAGCGTTTGACGCAATGTGGTCTACTCCTAAGGTTGCACTTAAACTCCTGTCGGTAACTTCTTCCAGCGTCAATAAGGAAAAAGATTGTGGTGATCGTTCTGGCAACTCAGAAAAAATAAATAACTTTCCTAGGAAGGTAAACTACACAAAAGACTATTTTAGACTGGAAAGAGTTAACTGTAATTAAATAGTTACTACTTTAGAAGAAGGTCACAGTTCCCCAATCAAGATTTATACAATTTTATAAGTAACTAGCAGTTACATAAAAAGTTAGGTCGGATACAGTAGTGTATGTATACCCATCTGCCCTTGTCCTGGAATTCAAAAATAATTTTAGAACACTTGCAGGAAAGAAACTTCAAACAGCGTTTGGATTCTTGACCACACTGAATTTGTTTCCAACAAGGAAGCGGATAAACTCATCAAGACTTTTAAGACTAACTTTTTCATATAATTTGCAACTCCCGCAGAAACTTTTCACGCAAATTATAGAAACATGCAGGTAATTGTAGTGTGCAATACTATATTTTTGTGCAAATGGATAGCAACTGAAGGGTACAGGGGAAAAAGGATGATTGTCCACAATTTATAATTTTCAGATGTATACGTAGTAAAATGCAGATGGCGTCGTAGTTTATGACAAAGTATTCGTACAAGCTAACAAAGATGAGGCTTACACAATATAGTGCAATGAATACACAGCGTACAGGGAAAAAAGATGAATGTCCTCAGTGATGTGGGAAAGAAAGATGAATGTCCAATTGTGTAGGTCCACTTGCGACAGTCACAGCACCAACAGCTGTTATTGCCGCATGTGTTAGTATTGTTTTAGAAGGATTACAATAGTGATCTTAAAATATGCTCTTTGACCCCAAATTGTATCTTAAACGCTAGTAACTAACTGTAAAAAATAAGATTTTGTTGGTAAAATGTATGAAGTTAATCTCTTAGAGATTACAATGATTGACGTACAAAGTGTTGAGTTATCATCAACGTCTGCAAAACGAAAATTAAAACATGGCCGTATAAAAGACGTTGCGAAGAAGCTAAAACTAAGTAGTCCCGAGATGGGTATCAGCTGTGGGGGCAGTAGGCTAAAATGTTTTGAAAATATTTCGTTTGAGGAAAGAATGGTAATATTAAAATATTTTAACGGACTCAAAACGCATGATGCATTGCGCAGTAAGTAGACACCGAAGTCGAAAAAGAAATTATGAAGATGTTAACTGTCGTTCGTTTTCATATAAATACAAAGCCTTCCTTGCATGGGATATCAGCCAAACGTTTTCAAAATATTCAGCATCAACTGGCCTCTGTTGGACATGTCGGACATGATCAGTGCGGTCGTCATACTAATAGGCGTCACAAACTGCCTGAAGTCACAGTGCAAGCAGTGTATGAATATATTAAGTCGTTTAAAGGCCGAAAATTTCATTATAGTCTCCACGATTCATCAAAGACATATGAATGTTTTTGGAACAAAATTTAACATAACGTTCGGTTATCCACGAACGGACACATGCAGTTATTGCGATGAATACAAAGCAAAAAAATCGAGCATGGAAAACGATCAGCTACAAAGAGAACATCTTTTACGTTTGGACACAGAACATCAGGTTCATCTATTAAAAGCGGAAACATTTTACAAAAGAAAGCGTACAGCTCGTCTGAGGTCGCAGAAACATAATGCGATTGAGGCCATTGCAATGCATTTTCAAAACTACTTACCAGTACCCAAGATAAGCACCAATGACGTTTACTATAAAAGGCGGTTGGCATTTTATTCGTTTAGTATTCATGTTCTCTCTACTGGTGAGTCCTTATTTACACATATACGGAGACCGTTGGGAAAAAAGGCTTTGATGAAGTGGCATCTATGTTGTTTCACTTTATTTTCGATCATATGGCTGACACTGTAGAAGAACTTGAGATATTTTGTGATTTGCGTGGCGGCCAAAACAAAAACTACACACTATTTCGACTTCTGCATTTTATTGTTCATAAAAGCAATCGTTTAAACTCTATCAAAATGACGTTTCCGATGCGCGGTCACATTTACCTAGAGTGTGATAGAAATATGGGACTTGATTAATACAAAATCCATTGTGGAGCTTTCTGACGGTTGGAACCAAGAAATTACAAACGCAAGACGTATATATAGAATATTTAAGGTCGTAAGCTGCGAAGACCAACAAATCGTTCGATCGTGGTCTGACCGCTTCAGTAATTTGTATGTCAAGAAATGTCCCCTTGAAAGTAGACCCATTCGAGAACTCGTAGTCAATAAAGCACTACCAAGAATGATGCAGTGGCGAGAAACAACAAACAACAGATTCTATAGCACATCAGTAGTAATACCAACATAACAAAAACAAAGAAGGTCAAGAGAACTTCCAGTTGGTCAGTTTAAATTGCCCAAACTGAAGTGTAACAGACAAATTCTTTTATCTCAAAAGAAGTACAACAATCTTCAAAAACTTAAACGCTTTTGTCAAGACCTTCGTACAAACGAATATTATGCGAATTTGCCTTACACCTCAACAATACAAGAAAACTACAATGCTGTAGCAAAATGACTTTTTTTTTAAAACCTTCTGTATTGCAACCAGTATTTTGTAAGCGATTTTTTATAAATAAATTTTATTTAAATTTGCTTGAAACCAGTCAATAATATTTTGTAATGTTTATGTGACATTCATCCTTGTTTCCCAGGAGATTTTGCGCCAACTTCATAACATCTTTTTTTTTAACTTGATATTTCATAAAACAGGGAATTATGATAGTGATGTAAAATTAGGTATTCAAAGGCATCACGTTACAGTTTGTCAAATACTTATATTGAGATGTGAAACGCATACAAGGTTTTGAATATTCAAATTCGTTTTTCTCGAAAACTGCAATTGGTGACATTCATATTTTTTCCTCTGTACCCTTCAATTATGAGAACTCGGAACGAAGGAGGCCAATGCAGTAAAAAAAAAACTTATATGTAAACATATAACCGTTATTGAGGTAGCAAAAAAAGCACATTTTTTTACAAGACAAATAGAACAAAGAACCAACGTAAGCTAAATAAAAGTGTTGAAATACTTCACTGATAAGAGTAAAAATATTTAATAAAAGCCGTTTTGAAAAAGTACGCTTTTTTAATTCAAAGGAATATACTGCTTTATATGGGATAGTCTTGGAAGACTTACAGAAAGCAAAATTTAAAGCACACCTAAGTTCCTGAATCCAGTGGATTTGCTACCAACAAGAAAACGAAGCAACGAGAACAAAAAAAACTGCATAACGAATTGTATTGATTTTTGTCCTCAAAATAGCATAAGTCATTCTTCTTACAAAACTGTTATACATAATTCTAAGAGCAGTTGGAAAGTGAACGTAAATGTTGCAAACAAGCCAAAGCTAACCAGTCAGTTTGATTATCATAAAAGCCTAACTCCTAAACTTGACCACTGCAAACTCAACTCTTTGGTAGGGGAGGACGGATAGCTCTATCTGTTCAAATCTCTAAAACTAGAGGTAATATCATTTGTTTCATTGCAGAATGTGGGAAATACGGTCAGAAGTTTTTTTATTTACCTACCGCATAGGCTTAGCAAGAAGACGCAAAAGAAAGAATCTGGCTAGTGGTTAAGGTGGTTAAGCAGAGATTTAAGAGCTAATACAAAGGGTCTATATGGGTCTATCTTTCCGTGCAGAAGTACTAAAGCTGAGTATTTCTAAAAAAATTTATTGTTCTTATTGTACTGTGTAGTTAACTTGCAACATGAATAGCCTTTTTGGGTAATTCGGAAGACAC
>VTPC01002169.1:0-23608 GCA_011009095.1 Ignelater luminosus
TAAAATCTAATTTTATCTTGGCTGTTATTAAAATAAGTATCGTCATTAATTTACCGTCTATCGTTACTCTGTTTTGTACTGTTAACTTGTCTGCTGCTGTTTAATTGATTATTAATTTGTTTATGTTTCTTTAATGGAGGTGGATGAGGCCATAAAAGTGACTCTTCATCGTCATCTTTAATGAAATCATCGTCAAATAATTTTCTAGACCGGTGTCTTGGTCTTCTTGTTCGTATTATTTGTGCTAAAGGTTGGTCATTTTCATTATCAGATGTTTTTATATCAAGTTTCTTCTAATCTTTTTAATGTTTCGTTTCCCTCCATCAGAACATATTGACACTATACATTTGGAGATGTATTTGACGGTATCTCTCCTCATTCCATCCCAGTAATACCGACTGGCTATGCAATGTACTGTACGACCGATTCCATAATGTTCAGCGATAGGATCGTCGTGAAAAGCTTTTAATATACACATATTTCTTTTTTCTGTTTCAGGGACGACTAGTTTTGCTTCGTCGCTTTCTAATTCTGGCGTATTTCTATAAAGGACTCCCTTGTTCAGAATAAAGTTCCTATTTAAGAAACGCAGATACTTTTCGCTTTCTTGATCCGATTCAAGGCATTTGATTGTTTCCCTTAGAATAGAATCAGACAGTTGCTCCTTTCGCATCTCTCTCGTCTGCTAGGAAAGTCGATAAACACTTGACATACAGTACAGTTTCCATTTTCCGTGTGCATGACACATGGAAGTCGCGAAAGGCTGTCCGCTACCACATTGGTCTTTCCAAGTTTATAAGAGATTGACCAATTGTATGGCTGTAACTGCAGGGCCCATCGGGCCAGTCGTACAGATGGGGATTTTAGGATCATTAACCAACGAAGAGGTTGGTGGTCAGTTACTACCTGCACCTCTCCTCCTTCAATGTACCCTCGAAATTTATTGATATATTATTATCCCTTTCTGTGGTCGAGTAATTCCGTTCAGCAGGGTTTAAGAGTCTACTAGCATATTCGAGGGGATGTTCATTTTCTCCCTACTCCTGAACTAATACAGCTCCCAAAGCGTAGCCACTCGCGTCCGATTTCAAAATGAATGGTTTTTCACCGTCTGCCTGCTGAAGGACAGGGGCAGTCGTAAGTAATTATTTCAGGTTTTCATAAACCTGCTTTTCGGCAGATGATCATACCCAGTTAGCATTTTTCTTAGTTAAGTCTTGGTTAAGGGACAGGAAATATCTGAGAAGTGGGGTACAAATCTTCTATACCAAGAGCAAGTTTGTAAAAACGACATCAGGGCCTTTAGGTTTCGTGGCTCAGGAAGACTTGTTATAGCTTTTACTTTTTCTAGATCCACTTCTATCCCTTATCGAGTTATAATGTGTCCCAAATATTTGACACACCATACACAGAATTTACATTTATTACGGTTCATCCGTAGGTTAAACATTCTTAGCCTCTGGAATGTCATTTCCAGGTCTAGTCGGTGATCTTCAAAGCTCTCAGATCTTATTAAAAAACCGTCAAGGTATATAAGGATTCCAATGCTACTGCTCAGGCCAGACTTAAAACGATCCATTAATCTTTGAAATGTTGCAGGAGCATTTTGTAACCCAAATGGCATCCGTTTAAATTTGTATACTCCAAATGGCGTAATAAATGCCGTCTTGTCTTCGTCTTCTTCAGTCTGATCTGGTAGTATTCCGACTGTAAATCTAGTGTTGACATGTGCGACATCCCCCTTGCTGCGTGTAGAAGATCATCGATTCGAGGTATAGGTATCAGGAACCGTTATCGAGTTCAACTTTCTAGAGTCGATGCAGACTAGAATGTCTTGCTCGCCTTTGGGTACAAGAACCACTGGTGCAGCCCAAGGTGATTCAGTTTCTTTAATAATGTCTTTCGCTAACATTTCGTCTAATTTCACTCGTAGCGGTTGCTGACGTACTGGAGATAATCGATAGGGTAGAACAGCTATGGGTGCACGATCCTGTGTATCAATACTATGTTCTACATAATTGGTAGGTGGACCATGCTCGGCAAGAGGTTCTTGGAATTCGTGCAGCAATTCATTGGAATGTGCTACTTCTCCCTTATTTAATAATTTTCTTTCATCGGCTCGTAAATTGACATCTACAGTCAATATCTTCAAAGTATTTTTAAATTTAAAAAAAATGAGACAAAACTGACATACAGAAATTGAAACAAATATATAATTATACTAAGAATTAATTTCTAGATCTAGTATAGGGAATTGCATTTCTTGGTGATGTGGATTACTCACATTAGGATCAGGTGTTGGTTATGGCTGTTAGAAGGAATTGGAATTGTAGAATCCCTTCCTTGATATTGTGAATTAGGAGTACTTAATTCCCTTTTGCCATGGGACTTATTCGTAGAAGATTTGCTAGCTAAATTACAAACGCAAATTATGAGACATTCATATAAAAAATGATAATGTTACTGGCATTTCTTTCCATTGTTATAGCTGCTCGATCAATGTTTCGAGGTTGTTTATCTCACTGATCAATTTTGGTATATCTACCTATTTTCTATTCTAGATCAAAGCTCTCGCTTACTCCTGATAATACACCATAGTATATTATGTTTTCTGTTACGCATGTTAACTTTTTATCTACAAATTTCTTTAAGAAGTACTATAGGAAATTATTTTCCATATTAAAAATTATTGATTTAAAGCTTCCTCTATGTTTAAAACAAAATAGATTTCTGATTTCTTTTAGAGCGTGTGTGTAATTTGTTCGCATTGTAATATACTTTAATGTTTGTCATTCAGAAGTGACGTTATGAATAAAACTACGTATGTTAATCCTGTCTTTAAGGTGTTGGAACACAAATGGTGGTTCGTTGTCTCCATGAAATTAGTGTTTTCATCCGAAGAGGGAAGCACAATATTTTTTTCTGCTGAGGACGAGGAAGTAGATATTCTCCTTTTCCCATATAGCATACAGATGTGCTATGGACGTCCAAATATCGGCGGACGGATATCCATTGGATGTCTGATTTTTGGCTGACGGATGTACATTTGTCACAACTTTGGATATTCATCGGACGACGTATAATAAAGAGGTATTTAATCAAATATCAAATAAGATGTTCAAGCAATCCCCCATTAACATTTAAACAATATACTAAACGATTGTAGAACTCATTTCTCGCATAACTTAATTGGTATCGTGAAATCCTATCACATTAACCCGAAATTGTGTCCTTCAACTGTTCTAGATTTTCAAAACGTCTATTTTTGTATACTTTTGACTTTAAATTATCCCAAAGAGAAAAATCGCTTGGTGACAAATCAGGAGACCTGGCTGGCCAGTTAATGGTATGGTTTGGGCCAGTAACTTGGTTTAAAAAAGTGTTCATTAAATACTCCTGAACTACACGGGCGTTGTGCACCGGGCAACCATCCATTTGAAACCAAATAATCTGATGTTTTCGAGCTGCATCGTCCAAGACGGGTCCAATTCGATCTTGTAGTAAATTCAAAAAACTTCCTTGGTTAACGTTCCCTCAATGAAAAGGGTCCGATAATGTGTTGGCTAACAATTCTAGTCCAAACGTTGATTTTTTGGGGGGGTACTGGGTTATCGTTTTGATAAGTCGGTGTTCATTTTCCATACTCCAGTACCTGCAATTCTGTACATTCGGCTCATTGTTTAACGTGAACCTACATTAACAATATCCATAAATACTTTGTTTTCTTTATATTTCTCTTCTATGTTTTTTACATGATCACATACTCTGTTCCAGTCTGTTACTGTAATTGACTGGAATTGTTCTTCAGCTAGTTTTTTGGCATCTAATTTAAAAGTTGTATTATATGATGTCACATATTTCTTTATGTTTGCCCAAATTAGCAATTGGATTGATTTCAGAGTGATATGGTGGCAATCTGAATGTGGTGTGACCGTGTGCTTCCAATATCACATCTATTTTAAACCTTTTATTACATTCTTTGTTATTTTTTATTAAAATGTGGCAAATCGGAATCCACTTATAATGATTTAGAAAATTCATCTCGTGATAATTGCCAGATTTAAAAATTAATAAAGCATCTTTTACCAAACCGTGCTGCTCTCCTCCTGCACGCAACTCCTTTCAAATGTTGCAAAACAATCCAGCTTTTGATTTATCCGTCCAACTACTCGATTGGCTTCTTTTGTAATAATTTCCAATTATTCTGGGTAGTAGTAAACCTAAAATCGTTTTTAAAATTTTCCTCAAGGATTCTCGATCACCAACAAAGTTAAAGTCTTCTTTTAATTTTTGTAACAAACTTGAAATCGTCACACGTTGATTATTAGTTTTATGAAAATTGTAAATAACAACAATAACAGCAACAGAAATAGCAATAACAATACTAACAACAAACAAAAATAGCAATAAGAATAACAACGAATATCAACAAAAATAAATTAACGAAAATACAACAAATATAAACGCATTAATAAGACACTTGATTCGCAACCGAAGGGAACTGTACAGGGCGGTCAACCCCCTACATCATACCTGTGTTTTTCTAAGGTTACAGTGGTCGGATAATATATTAGATGGTCATAGGAATTTGAGACAAGAAGATTAATTTATTTGCAATGAACTTTCTGTTTTTGCTGTAAATTGTTTTGTTTTTTCTTTTTATTTCATTTCATTGATAGATTTAAAATTGTAATTAATTCTGGTTTTTTTGTTACAGGTAGGCTGTTGTTGTATTGAGACACAATGAAATTGCTTTTATTTAATTTTATAAAAGTGTTATTAAAAACATGCCATTATTTGCTTCCACGTCAGTTTTTAGCAAATAAATCTTTGATTTTGTGGTGTTTTATTTAGCTTTTATAACATTACAGAATCCAGGACCTGAGAAGCTGACTTCATTCAAAGTTAATCCTTCAGCAACTGTAATGTTAAGACATCTACAACACATTGTGATTCTAGAGCAACTCGAAAGCGAATGCTTTTTATTACTTGATTTATATACTTTCTAAATAAGCATTAAAAGATAAAGTGAGCTGTATCTAAATAAGCAATTCCTACTGTTAAGAAATATCAAGAAATGATCTAAACTCGACGTTTATTGCAGAATTTCTTAATCTTATAAGCCATATGTTATTACAATTCTAATTAAGGTAACTTCAAATCTACCTTGCTCATGGTATTTTGTCAGTATTTCCACATTTTACAGCTTTGAGGATGGAAATTTTTATTTTTCTTTTTAATGATTTCTTTCTTTTCATGCTTGGTATGTGTAGTTTGGCGGAGAATTTCAATTTTATTTCTTTTATAAGCAAGAAGTACTTATGCATATGTTTGATTAGCCAAACATTTTGTTTTGTTTAACAATTATAGCATGCAGTTTTCTCTACATTCGAGATATCACTTTGTACATTTCTGACATATTCACAATTTGAGGATTTTGGATTTTAAGTGTAGGTATCAACTATTTTTGCACTTTTACAGAAAGATGCTTCAAACTCGTTGTTCTTGTCTTTTTCTATTAAGAGCTTTCCTACATGGAATACATTTTGTAATTTAGAAACATTACATTCCACCAAATCATAATCCTCCAGTCTTAAGATCATCTTTAAGGTGTTAGAATACAAATGGTGGTTCGCTGTCTCCATGCAATAAGTAAGTGTTTTAAATCTTTTCTTCTGCTGAGGACAAGGAGGTAGATATTCTCCTTTTTGAATATACTTTCTTCTTTATTTCAGATATTTTTCTGGTAGCACCTTTGATTCGCACCTATTCTCCTTTTCCTTTAATGGTGTGGGTAACTAATTGGTATTAATTCCTGCAATGTCTTATTACTATGTCCTTTTTTTTTCTTGAGGAGGTGTTGTGTTATTTCTTTTTCTGCTTCATATTTATTTGATGCTGATGTAATTCCTGGTTGCAGAGTATTTGCGGCGACAAAATCTCGAAAAATATTGTGCTGAAACGGGTATCTTTAAAACAGCTGATTTCTTCTTCAATCATAGCTACCTTTTTATATGCCTCTCCAAACTGCAGTTTCATAAATTGTGATTCTTTTGGCGGGATGAGATTTCATCCAATAACTAGCCTGATTACTAAATGCAGGCTTGAGAGGACCAAAGACAATGAGATCTAAAGACTGTCTTGTGCAGTGTGTGTGGTGATAAGGATAATATGTCCGCACCATTGTTCCTAGCTAAATCGTATGCTCTTAATGATGAGTAACTTTTGTGATTATCAAGTATTAGTAATACCGTCTCATTTTTTTTGTAGGTTTAGTCTGTTGAAGAAAATGTTCTATCCACTTAGCAAAGATTTCAGTGTTACTGCATCCATTTGAACCTGACATTCCAGCACTTCCATAAGCTGGAAACCAGTTTTTTGTCAATTCCTCGACTTGTTATCAATTTTACAGCAAAAAATAGCTATATAAAAAATTGATGTTAATCAATTTCTCTACAAAAAATTTGACTTTATATTCTGATTTTGTGTCTGACCTTTCCACATTCATAATACTTACGTTTTTGTTTAATACTTCCAGATGTTTCAAATGGTCATATGTTAAAGAAATTTTAAGGTAAATTTTAAAGTAAAACATTTTGGTTTTTCTATCCATAACCAAGCAATCAGCATGGATCCACATTCTACATACTGGACATAAATAACACTAAGACTTTGACCAAGAATATAGTTCGTTACTATACAAGCATGCAACGTCACCATTTTCATCTTCTTCATAATCAATTGGTGAGCTGTTGACTAAATCATCGTCGTCTTCATTTTCAATAAATTTTACTTCCTTTGCAGACCTTGCCAATTTCTCTTAATTTTTGTTGCTTTTCATTCTCAACTGACTTCGCAGCTTGTATCTCTGGGGATGAATAAATAACGCCCAATTTTCTTTTTCTTTGCTTTTTGTGTTTCTGTTGATGTTTTGGTCACTTTCTCCAAAACTAACAAACTTTGAAGTTCTTACTCTGTTTACAGCTGACATTTTCTTTGAATTGGTATTAATTATTTGGTTAAGGGTGTTTGGTTCATCTACATCTGATTCAAGACTAGTAGATTGCAACTGATTTTCTATTTCCAAGGTATTGACAGAGCGGTAAGGCGTCATTGTCAGCAAGGGGTCTGTTGGTTGTTTCTGCAGGAGCAAACGTCCACTCCTCAAATATATCTGGATTGAACGGAACAATATCAATAGTCTCGGATGCTCTTATTGCTGTTGTAGCTTTAAGATATGCATCACGAAAAATTTGGGCTACTTGGAGCTGGAGTTTTTTTGTCAGTTCCTCGACTTGTTATCAATTTTACGGCAAAAAATAGCTATATAAAAAATTAATGTCAATCAATTGCTCTACAAGAAATTTGACTTTATATTCTGATTTTGTGTCCGATCTTTCCACATTCATAACACTTACGTTTTTGTTTAATACTTCCACGTCACATCCTGATCTGCTCCCTCGGAGGTTCCTAACCACACGTAGGAGGAAGTTCTCGAATTCTGAATTAAAAAACGAGTTCAGAACAAAGCAGGATAACATACTCAAAAACCAGTACTGTCTTGGTAAAATCAGTACGGATGGTTCACTCTGCCTCTAAGCATTAATAAAGTTGTACAAGTTATAACAAGGTCGTGAAATGGCAGGTCTTTCACATATATGAACTTTTAAATGCCCTGGAAGAAGCTGTTATACTATTCTTCTCGCCAGCCGTAGAAGTTGAGAAATTTAAATTTTACTAAAACAATTTTTGTTTGTGTTTGCCCTAAGCGATGGGCCATAAACCTGCAGTACAGGGATTTGCCCCAATAAGTGGGATATTTTGAAAAAATAATCAACAGGAATATCCAAAAAACTTTATATTCTGCATTAAACAAGTTTACATAACAAATTCAATGCAAATTCTACCCAAATACTCAAAAAACTTCATATTCTGTATTAAAAGACTTGATATAACTCAATAATGCAAATAGATTTCACACTGGTAACGTTAGGTTAAGTAAATTGAAGAAAAGAAAACCACAAAAGAAATAAAAAAAAATTTAAAGTCTTGCTCTTAAATAAAGAGTAAAGTCAATCAAATTGTTTTTAAAACTAATCATTCATTGAAACCGCATGCAATCGCTTCTTATAGGTTTTGATCATTTCAAAACTATATTTTTTTATCGATGAAGACTTCTTCAGGGGTTTCCGAAAATTTGTTAGATCCAGGAACTCTTCTAAAAAACACTCCATCGTAGCCGTCGTTGTGGACAGTAGTAATTTCAGCGACGTACAGCCTGAAATGAGAAAGAAACTGACTTCCTTGTTAGTAATTTTATCATTTTCAATGTCAAAAAATAGCAAGTCAGAATCTGAGCTACTTGTGGAGTAAAATTTGTCTGTCGCATCGGACGCAGATGAACTTGAAGGAACAGCATACTTCTTTTTTCCTTTATTTGTAACTGCCGCGCTTGTAGTAGGCAACAACCTCCTTTCCAATCATTCGTGTGAACATTTTTGTTTCTCAGCTTTCTGTTTTTCTTTTTCAGCTGCTTTATTTTCTTCGAACTTTTTGTGAGAAGTGGAAGTCAGCAACACTGACTTCATTCCTTGATCCGAACGTATCTCTTTGATATTTATCTTTGAAACGCGGATGATATTTTCAGGATTTATCACGGATGTCTGAGTCGGTTGAGTCTTTTTAGCTGGGGTTGTGGTCGAAGTAGAAGGTTGAATGGCAGAACTTAAGCAAAAAGCAGTAAATTGGACGTTATCTGGTATGTCGAAATCTTGTCCATAAACAAAACAAACTTGTCAGTTTACATAGCTTCCTGTGGCATTGCATGGGTAGCTGAAAGCAATAATCATATATTACATGAAATAAACTCTGGTTAAAGATTTATCATACCTAAACGAGCTTTACTTTTAAGCCCTGCAGCAACTCGAACATTCAATGTTTGAGCAGCTATGCTTACTTTCATTTTTTCTAAGTTGGTTAACATTGTTATATGATCCCAAGAAGCTGTTTCTGTCTCAGTATTATTTCATTTGAAATTGCACTTCTTGTATTCAACGAAATTATTACGAATGCCCTTTAATAAATGTGATACATCATATAATGGTACAATTCCTTGTCCATTCACAACAAACCCAAAATATCTATTTTTTGCCTTTTCTTTTTTTATTGATCTTCAGTTTGTTGTAAAAGGTACTTTATAGCTTTTACATTGGGAGCACCTTGGTCACATACCGTGGCTCTAACTATCAGACCTATTGACTGGCATTTTGCAATAATCTCTTTTAACATGGACGCCAACCTATCAGCTTTCATGCTACCCTCGTTAAAATAGTAAGCGATTGGTTGCTTTTATTTTTTTGTGTATGTCCCTGGCCATAAAAACCACCACCTTATCTACTACTATGGGCATCCTGTTACTATGGACATTATCTTGAAAACCATCTAGTACATCTAATTTTTTATTATACAATAGGGACGGCTCTATAGCTACTTCATCAAAGATGATGGAACAATATTTGTCGAATGTTTTCATTTTTTTACATTAACCTTTACGCTGTTCAATATTCCATCATGTATTTCTCGGGCAAATGGAATTTTGCCTAAAAGGTTCGTTAATATCTTTTTTGAAGGCATAACAAAGATCTTTCTTAAGAGTTTATAACCCTTTGGACTTTCTTTTAACAATGCGAAACATTACTTTATTGTCCAAAGTAAAACATCTTCCTTCAGGGTAATGTTTTTGTTGCGTTAGTTGTGTCATTAAAAAATATGTCTGAGGGTTTACGTCTTCTTGAAGGTATTTCAATGTAAGAGGTCCCTTCATTACTTTTCTACGTTTTTATGTTTGTGCTTCACACTCAACATCGAATCGTTTTGCTATTTTCCTCAGTCCACTTGCTGTTCTAAACAGCTTTCTGACTTTGGGACTCAGCTCGGTGACATTTCTGATGTCGATATGTCTCAGAATATTCATTCGTTTCCGCAAATCTAAAATAGATAATTCACGTTTAAATATCGAGCTATTGTCTAAACACCATTATGTATACCATGTCCTTGTTCCAAAAGTAGGACAACTGAAAAATATTTGTACAATATTATTCTGTTATGATTTTAAGAGCTAACGTTTGCAATGGTTCATACTGTATTTACCATTCAATATGCGATTGATGTTTTTCAATAGGTAAACAAAATTATATTTACCATACGAAGTTATGGCCTGTGAGATCTTTTTGGTTATAACATCCAGTACAATCTTAAAAAACTTCATAAAATTAGTGGATGGTGTTAATAAGTCTGGTGCACATGACCTATTAACAATTAATGCATCACATGAGGAGTTACTGGATGTTAAAAGTTGTTTGCATTTACTGCAGGATTTTGTTTTTAAATAAACTTTCTTTGCTACGTAGCCTGCTACATATGTTACACTGCATTTCTCAAAGAAATATTTATTTGAAGATGATCCAAAGGGATATACAGGCTTAGGGACATCAAGTGGCACAAATAGTACTTCCTCGTCTTCTCTGATCAATTGTTTCAGTGTTGAGAGCTGTTACACTACCATCATCAACTTCACAATTTGAACCGATGGAATGTGGAGAAAGAAAGTTATTTACTAATAAGAATTTAGAAGAAGAAACAAAGAAACTGCATGTACGATTAGTGTTCCTAAAAAAATTTTCAAGAGGATCTTGGTTCAAACGTCTGGGAAACAAATAGTTGAACCCATCCTTTTGTAATTAATTTAATGAGATATTGTAAGCCCTAAAGTGAGAATATCCAATTCTTAATGCTGAGAGGGACAAATCTCTCCTTGGAAGAGGGAGATTGGAAATACACGGATGAAAGATTAGGAATGGCTTTACCCCAAAAGGCTAAATGAGGGGATGTGGAAGTTATTGCGGATCTAAATTCTTTGCCAAACTGAGGATTGCTAGTAGAACCATTAACACTGTCAAATAATTTATCACAGAATAACAAAAGTTCTGCCGTTTCAGTTGCTTTGGGACTAATCTGGCAACTGAGAGATGCAACGGCACTAAACTCGGCCTTGGTTTTTAAAAAACTGCAGCTTACCATTGACTGAATACCTGAGAAGTGCAAGAAACCTTCATTTTCTTGATCTTCTGTGGTAATTACATGGAAATCGGCTAACTTGGGGCAAAGTCGTAATTCATGATTTTTTTTTGTCTGAATTGTAGAATTGTATTACGTGATTCTAGGATACCACTTTCTGAACGCCATCTATGGTAAAATATAAATTTTTCGTCAGAAGATTATTTTTTATCCCTTTTAGCAAATGTGGAAAATCGTACAAAGGTATGATTTCTTCATCATCTACTAAAAAAACAAAATAATGATTTTCGATGCCTTTTCTTTTGGAATATGCATATGTGCTTTTTATCAGCAATCGAATAGCTGCTTGATTAGTTGCACCCTGGTCGCACACAGTACAAATAATCTTTAGACTAGTGGACTTAATTTGCTGAATTACATGCTTTATAAGCCTTGCTAGAACTACAGTGGATGTAGTACCCTTACAAAAAGTAAAAGCAACAGGTTGCTTCCAGTTTTTCTAGATGTCCCTAAACATAAACACTAAAGCAAACGGTCCAAAACATGTTTATTAGTACCACACATTTTTGCCTCATACACACCTTTTCTCCCAAATATTGCAAAGTCTTAATCTTTGAATATGCGAGCAAACGAATCTTTGCATATTTTGTAGCAATGAATTTAATAATTCTTAATTCATGCCTCTCACTAAATCCATCAAGTGTTTCAGTTATCGGATGCTGTGGGTTAAAATCAGTTGCGAGTTTTGGCAAGAAATGCGTTAATATAACAGAATTTATCCTTTATTTGAAGTTAATATTGCCAAAGAAACCAACGCCAATTTTGTATTTGAAGACCCTTTCGCAATACTGAACAATATCAAATGCAATTGTTGACGGGACGCATAATTTCCCCCTGTTAACAAAATGAACAAACCCTGAATAATGATTTAATTGAGGTGTAGAATAAACGCGATCATTCTTCGGCTCCGTTAAAATATCTTGACAGTTAGTGTAAGTACACGTCTTCATAAACAGGTCTACAATATAACCAGTAATATAGAACAAAATGTTCTCCTGGTATGTGGACATTTCAACATTTTCTAGTTCTAGCATTAACTTTTCCATTTCTATATCGTTGTTAGCTTGGTTTTCTTCAATAACATTGCGTTTAGCTGAACGAAATTTGAAAATAGGAACTGACTCGCTATCATCGAACAAGCAGTCGGCGTTGATACCTGGCGTTACTGAGTTTCGATACAATAATCGGCGAATCCACCACAGAGCTTGTAAAACATTGGGGTTGTTGTTCCAACCACCTCGAGGTCGGATGCAACAAAAATATAACTTGATATTATCCTGAAAGCATTTGTATGGCAAGAAATATTTAAGTGGTTTTGATATTGCAGTCAATAAATCCAAAGCTAACTGGTGAAAACTGTAACCGTTTACTATAAATCTAACTGCGAAAGCTTTTCGTTTTGTCGTAGTAATCTGTTTGCCATCCAACATTAGATTCCGTATATATTCGTTACATTCTTCGACTTTTTGAGACCAATGTTCAATATTTTTCAACGATAAAGATGATTTAAATCCTTTACCGTACGCATTTCTACTATTGAACATGTCGAACAACATATCAAATTTTCGGATGAATTTTACAGTACCTTTGCTTCCTTGAAATTCTGTATTTCCGAATTCTCGTAAAAAGTCTAGCATCAGCAACGCCACTGCTGATTGTTTGAACTACAAGGGACACTCATTTTTTTATTCTCATAAACTATATGATTTCTCGTTAGTTTGTTGGCAAATTTAAGGCCTTCAGCTTCTTGGAACATCGTTCAATGATTTGATATAAGAAAATGAAACTGTTCCTTCTGGGGATTCAATATTTTCTCTGCTAAAGCATTACAACAGAGTTTTAGCATGTGACATGGATCGAGAATAACGTGAACGTTGGTTTCACTTACAGGATGTTTAAAAAAGGTTTTCGGTTTTTTACCATTAGTCACGTCTAAATTGCAACCCAGATGTTCCAATGTACTGAAATTTGTAGATGTCCTGTAATGTAATGTAATGGACCGCACAGTTACTCCGACATTGTACAATTTTTCTATCGCTTTATTAATTAAAATAGCTTGAGTAGCCGCATCAATACGTTTAATAAAAAAATGGGCAATGGGGATTTTAAATTTAATGGAATACGAGACAATCTGGAATGCCAGCATTTCGGTTGCTAATTCGGTAGAATTGTACTTTATATTTAATTCTTGACCAGCTTCACCGTAATCAACATATCCTCGCAAACTGTTTTCCTTCTGATCGACACACATCTGACTCCGAATAGACATGCCGTCGACAGTAAGTGCTACATCTCGAACGAAATCAGATTTTAAAGTTTCGTTTTTCAAATAATCGAAAACGCTATTTACTAAGCTAGGTTCGCATGCATTGCCAGATATCATTTTGCGAATAGTTGCCTCGTCCGGCAGATGCAATTTCGTGCGCAAAAATTTATAAGCCTTTGGCGAATAAATATATGCCGTCGAAGCGAAGTCTTTGATTTTGTCGTCGTACCTTCTAGTTTTAGAGCAGGCTTCATTCTTCAGCTCGTTTTTTAAAATGTCTAATTTAAAGCCAGAAAATCTTCTAAGCAGACATGCTCCAATTGGTCCGTGCAATTACCTTCCCTTTTTAATACTTTTACAACTGTTTCCATGTTTTGCAATTTGGCTTCTTTCCGTCTCAACCTCGATTGCAATATATCTTTCTCTGCAACTGTTCTTCTCGTTCAGTTGGTGGAAGCTTCCGTTCATTGGATTCAACTGGCACCTATAATTCTGCATTGCACAGTTATAAATATAATCAGTTAACAAATTAGTAATGCAACTACAAACCACTGCAGTTACTTGTGTACTGAAAAAGTGTTCAAGAATTTGTGTTTAATACCTCTTGTAAAATGCCGTCTGAAATACTGTCTTCTGTTGCAATAGCATCTGTCTTCATCTAATGATACGCAACAATTTAGTAATTGATAATGACATAATAACTTTCACATGGATCATTGCATTATTCTCGTATCTTATTGTTCTTACTTCTGATAAAGGCGGCACACTGAAGCACGAAGGTACTGCTGATTTGCTTAAAATGATGTGGTCACCTGACGTCAATACGTAGTCTGAATTTAGAAAGTGCAGGCTACACACATAAGAATACTTTCCTATTTTTCCTTTGGGTGGGGGGGAACAATATCCGTCCATTTTTTCAGATGATCCTCATTTTTGAAAGGAAATCTACATTTTCAAAAACATTGTATGCAATATATTTGTTCAACGTTTTATTAAAACTACTTTACTGCATTTAATTATTTTATTGAAAGATATTGAAATCTTTTATATGTAAAAATATAAATGATTTTATTTAACTTGCTTTCGTACGATTGTATAATCGTTCATTTTATAAACTATACAAAGAGATGATTAAATTTATTATATATAGCTCTGTTAACAAATTAAAATTTATTGAATTTAAGAAAATTAATTTGATTGTGATTAGTATATACAAACTGTCATACATACAGATGAAATGACGTTTCAGTACCCGGATACCAAAACAAGTACAACCTTTCACCACGCAGCAATTCTTCACCATCTCTGTTATAATGTGGTTATAATCTACTGTCAAAAACATAACACGCCACATCGGTCCGGTTTAGGTTATGGTATGACAAGTATGACAATGAACATATTGCTCATCAAATATTAGTAACAGACACAATGTATGCTTATCTGTTAAACCGTTTTTCACATTTTTAACAACATGACAGGGATCTGGCGTGGAAAATAATTTCTCAAGACCTTTACAAGGATGTTGGGTATAGTTATGCATTTGGAAATGGCTACTTGCATTAATGTTCAGCAACTTCCTCACACTTGTTGGCAGGACCCATGTCTGAAGTTACATTGTCAATAATAATGTTGACGCTAGCATACATTTTAATTATTTCACAAATTTATTCATACCCGGATGTCCGATAGTTGGAAAGCTTTGCGTAATCGTATATGTTCATATTGTAAGGATATCCATCTGATCCACACAACATCCATATCTTGAATCCAAAGCGTACTGGTTTATTTTTTATGGACATCTTAGCAGAATGAGGCACCATAGCCTCGTCAACGCTAAGCATCTTATGGAAAACACCGAATTGTTGTAATTTCTTGTCAGTTTTGAATAAAACCAAGAAACCTTTGCAATTTTTGAATTTTCTAGTTTTAGGTTACCGGCTATCGGCTACGTGACAGTAACGTTTGATTGTTCTAAAATTATCTCTACTTATAGTTTTAGAGAAACTTACCAAATTAATTCTAAGAACTGACAGATATCTTCTTCAATAACCATAAAATCTTGGTCGTTTTTATCTCGTCTTGCATAAAGGTTTGTTTGTTCCGTTATATACGATATATTATCTCTGATGTCCAAAATAATAAAACAATCTCGTATTCCGACTTTCCAGCATGTTCAGAACCAATTTTTGGAGGTTCAATTATGCTGATTTGTAGTGCCAACCTCTCTGACTTTTTCCATGATGGTTTTGCCTTTCTCGGGATTTTTTTTGAAACAAAGATTTTTTTACGTTACATAATGTTATACTACCGTTTTGGAGGTGGCGTCCCTCCAATGGTGAAATCAGAACTACCCCGTTCTAGTCCACTTTCTTTTCTATTTTCTATTTCACTTTGGGACATCATCATTTTTTAAAAATTTCTTGAGTACTTCCTTTCGTTTGAAAATCTTCATCAGAAAAATCTGATGAACAAATGTAAGGTTGTTTGGGCAAAAGAACTTGGTCAATGTTTAATATTGTTAACCAGCTATTTCTGGTTGTCATATTAGATGGAAACCTACAAAGCAGAATTTCTTTTAGTTAATGTATGTTGAGATTTGAATAATCTTAAAGGTTACTAGCTTCATGGATCACTTTTTGAAACTGTTTCATTATTAAATATGTTGAGATTATTACATAGACTGAACGAAGATCGAGTATTCAAATATGATTTTGTAGGATTATGAAAATTATTAACATATTGTTGATTTTTATAATTTCTGTTTGCTGTTTTTAATTGTACTATGATAATAAATAGAATTATATTTGTGCCATTACGTTCCTCAAAATAATACATACATCTAAAACACTTACCTAGGAAATGACAGGTTAGGATTTAGATAATCCAGTTTTTTACACCAAAACATTGCCTAATGGCAATAGTTAGATATCTACAAGTGTTTATTTTGACTCTTAGAATGGTAAGCGTCAGAGACTTCATAAAAACTTAGCGATTGCGGGGCCTTGCTTTATATTCTTATCTAGTTGCGAATAACAACATACTCTCCTGTAAACGCATTTAGGTTTTGCCAAAAATGTATTCAAAATAAGAAAAATACAAAACAGGAAAAACAAAACTTCAATCACTTTCACTGTCAATTGCAGATCGTGGTTGATCCTTAGATTTTTACGTTTGGAGTTTTCTTTATGAGGAAGATTTTCGTAAAATGGTCGATATTCAAGATTGCTGGAGGAGCTGACTTAAACCGAGAATTTAAATCGTCATGCTTTTCCTTTGATATGGGTATGACAGACCCCCCATATAAAGGTTTTTTTTTCTGTTAATAAAAGCCTAATCTTGTTTCTTGTAGTTTTTTTTATACAATCGAGGCTTGTGTAGAGTTTTCTTTAAATCGTATGACAAATGGACGCTCTTTAGAGAAATCAAGCCAGCACATCTTCTGCCAGCTAACCGGTTTCCCGTTTGTATCTGCTTTCCGGATAGTCACGCTGCTGTTTAGATGAGATTTCCAATAAATGAATGTGTCACGCGTCATGTGGACAATGTAGGGCTTTCTTCTTGCACCTCGGGCTATTGTTTTCCAGTCGGCAGGCCAGTTTACTTTTCCTACTTTTTTGTTGCTCCGTAGTTATGGCCGAATGCATGGAGTCACTCCATCTTGCCGTGACCGGCAACCATAAACTTGGGGTCTATTTACTTAAAGACCAACTAACCAGTCATATTTCTATATTATTATTTATTAACATTTGTTTGACATGGTGCAAGCAAACCAGACTATGACTCATTTTTAAATGGAAATGGCAATAGTTAGACATCTATACAAGTGTTTATTTTGACGCTTAGAATGGTAAGCGTCGGAGACTTCATATTAACTTAGCGATTGCGGGGCCTTGCTTTAGATTCTTATCTTGGGGTCTATGATATGCAAGTTTGGCAATTATAGAATGTACGGCATCAACCTCCATTTGTGTATGTCCTACTTCTAAATATTTGTGAATTATGGTAACAGTGTAAAATATTGCTATATTAGCAGAGCATTTTCTAGTGTGGTATTCCGATTTTGACCGGTACAACCATCGCTGCAAACAATGATTTCTTGATCATTGTCCATTTTAGGAATAACGTGTTTTACCAAAAAATTCGATAAAATTGAAGCAAAGTTTGCAGCAGTTACTCCTCCATCTGATTCGTTCTACAAATAGCAACACCCAAGGTTTTATTTGTGGCATATACTGTTTTAGATGGGTTCCTCCCTTGAATGCTACCATGCTTTCCTCAATAGCTATGTTTGTACAGGGACTATAAGCTTGCAAAAAACTGTTTTGTCAGGTATTGTATCATGGGTCTAATCTTATACAGTTTGTCAAACTCGGCTTCTCCTCTTTTTGGCATAAGGTCGTTATCGTGGATATGTAGATAACGTAGTATCTTCAAAATCCCTTGCAGAATGGAAATTTTGATCGGATAACCAATAAAGACGTAAACTTGGCAAAGAATTCAAACCCATGATGACCAATATTTCTATAAATGCCTTCGATTCGTTTAGTGATAAGTCAAGTGAAGTGCCCTTTTGACGGGCATATTGGATAGATTCTGTTACAATTGTATTGAGAAGATCTTTTACTAAAATGTTGAAAAAATTTTCAAGTGGTGATTCACTTACAGGAATCTTAAGCCCAGGAGTTTCAGTAAAAGCGACTGCTTAAAAAATGTGGGGCAAATATGGGTTCTTGGTACATTTGAATTCACCGCCTGGTTTAGGAGGATTAGTATTGATGAACAGCTCGTCATCCTCATCTGACGAAGAGGCAATAGTTGCATTTCTGGGAAACTTCTTTTTTCTTTCAGGTAAGAAATTGGGATCAGCAGTCGAATCGTCGCTACTGAAATCACTAATTTCTTCATGGTCTTTTTTTCTCGATTTTATTGTACTAGGAGTGAGGCTCATAGGAAAATAATCATCGGCATCAGAGTCAAGTGCTTGTTCCTCACTTATACCATCTATAAAATTGAAAACATCAACAGGATCCATAAGTTCTAATTCTTCCAAATTTACTTTACTGCGGCCAGCCATATTGAATAAGCTGTAAAAAATGTACAGCTGGTACTTGTTTTTATAATGAAAAATTATGTAAAAGAATTTTAGTAGCCACATTTTATTTGAACAGTGCTTTTATATAATGATATTCTTGAGTGCTACATAATTAGAAGATAAAGACATACCTAACACACTAATACACGCAATTGCATTATATTATACAACGCACAATAATAACTGAAACGTTTTATGAAATATTTTATGAAATTTACTGTAATTTTATGAAAATTCACAACATATCTTTTACAAATTCTAACTGTCCCTTATTCTGACACAAGTGGGAACTTCATGTAATTTTATACTTTTTACAAAAACACTAAGCTTTGTATAAGTTACAATTTGTTAATTTTAATTGCAGCAACACATAAAGGTACAGACTATATTACGTCTGACCGATAATTGAGGTTATGTTGCAAATATTGAATTATCTTAGCGTCAACTTTGTTGAAAATCCGAATAGCTGTATTAAAATCTACATAATTATATAATTGTACTTACCCACGATATTTCTAACAATTGGTAGCACAAAAAAGGACAAAATCGAACTTATAGTTAACATTACTCGAACCGCGTGTTTAACCCTGTATCTAACTTAAGCGACGTCGGTTAGAATTTCAACTGGTTAGTCCGTATCTCGATAACAACAGGCATGTGGTTGAATTGGCGACCAGTGCTCGTCTCTGCATTGGTTTATTAGCAATCTGGCCGAAAATCAAGGCTGTATCTCACCCAGAAGTATTTAATTTTGCACCGGTTGATATATCGACCAGTATCCTATAAAGGGTTAATAAACCTTTTTAAAAATGATCGTTTATTATTCGATAAACTTAATTATATGCATACCTAAAAGTAACTGACTTGATTCTTGTTCTGCTGCTTTGATATAGTTGGTGTATCATTTGGAGCAAGATGCTTTTTGTTTGTTTCTTTTTGTTTATTGGCCAGTGATAAATGCACATTGTTGGGTTATAAAAAGTGTTCATAAATGTTTCTGGGTCCAGTTAACGACGGAATCTAATTTTTATGTGCAGCTCTGTTGATTTATTTCAACAGCTAATACGTATTTGTTTTCTGTCATTTGTCAATTGCAAATGTCATGTCCCGCATTTAGCAATTTAGTCAATCTTTATTATTATTTATTTATTTAAGCTTTATTCATTTTTAATATATTAAGAAATTCTTAAAAGTTATTTTAAAATTATTATTGCTCTTTATATTATTATTATCATTTAAAAACATAAGATTAGGCAACTATCATAACAACGATGCAATGCATGTAACGCGACAAACATTCTAATAAATATCCTGTTTTTCAAAAGGCGGCAAATGCAGCCGCAAGCACGACCCACTGGACCCAGAAATATTTATGAACATTTTGTAGTTGGTATATCATTTGGAGCAAGACATTTCTTATTTGTACCTTTAATTAAGTTGTCCTCGAAATGTGACGAGCAGATCTTATAATAAGTACTTCGAATTGACATATACACGTCATAGAAGCTAGGAACGGCATCAAGACATAACCTACTACATAAGCAAGTCCCTTGACTGTCTTCACAAGGAATATTCTCAAGGTTCAACGTCTTGAACTCGGTAAATGCAGCTGATTGTGAATCTTCTCGAGCGTGTATATCATGATTGTCAGAAACATATTTCAACAAAGAACACAAATCATCTAATGAAGAGCATGTATCTTCTTCACAATTGCTATTGCTGCCTGGAGGAAGTGCTAATTTATTTATAACAACTGTTTTCAATGCAGCAGTGAACTGATGACACGAAGAATTGGTATTTACCACGCCATGGAATCTTATGCTGCAAAATAAATTTTCCAACGAATCTTGGTTGAGGCCGCGGAGGTTGAGATAGTTGAAACCATCAATCTCTTTTCTGTTATTCCAAAGAAACGTGATCGCTTTGATAGTAGTCTGCCAACCTGGGACAAAAGAAGATTGATTTGTACAGTCAACTCCGTTATTTAAGTCATATAATTTCCATTGGACTAGTTCTGTAAGTAATTTCGACCAAATTCCAAAAGAAGGGAACTCGCAGATAAAGCACAACGAAAAGTTTGGATTCCGATGGTTTTATTTGTGAGCCATTTAAAGAATCAAACAATCGATCTATCTTATCAACAAACTCTGATGGTAAGATGCTGGCAAAAGTTGCAAATGTTATTTCAAAATAAATATTATATTTTGATGCAATTACTTTATTTTGATAACATATTACAATGTTAAACAATTTATTATTCTCATTCGTATAAATTTGCGCAACTTCCTTTACTAGAGGATATTGCAAATTTGTTAAAGCCTCTACCATTTTAAATAGTTTAGAGCTAAAAGGAAACAAACTATTTGGAATGAAGTCTAATATTTTATAACTCTTGATACGCTTGTTGAAGTTGCTCAGCCGTAAACTGCGGCGATGATAAAAATGGAGGGGTGGGGGACATTTAATGCCACCCCTTTGGGCAACAAGTCTTGAATTAAAAAGCCTTTGTCCGCAATTACTAAATCTCCAGGTTCAAGTTCGTTTATAATACTGCAGTTTGCAACAATCTGCTTGTCGGATGTTGAACCGGGGTAGAGATCACTCCATTTGGAACAACTCCCACTAACCCTTTAAGGGTGTTCCTATGTTTATAAGAACTAGGTTAATCTAAAAAAATACAAGAAAATATTAATAGAACTTTTTGTTTTTCAATTTATACTTTTGCGTTTTCGTGATTGTCGCGGTACAGTTGCAAAGACTTCTGTGCAGTCAGTAATTATGCGGCAATTTGTAAACGTGCTTGCACAGTTTGGTAAACATGATCTGTTTTCAGATCTTTTTGGCACGCTTTTCATTATTGTTGTATATAACACTTCATATAAAAGATGTATAAATGTAACTACCACATTAGTAACGGTTGCTTCTGAAACTTGAAATCTAAATCCCAAGTCTGTGAGAATGATTTTGCCACAATTTCATAAGAGTCATTAGCAGCTGGTCTCTTCTATCTATTTTCTCCACTTTCCACTTTAGCTAATAATTTATATTTATATCTTCGATCAAGTAGTACAGACTATTAGAAATATTTCTTGTTGGCAGTTCTGAATATTCAAGAATCAGTTTGTCATTCTCACAGATTCTGAAATATATGACAATTCCATTAGCAGCTACGAGATCATGTTCTTTTTTCTCAACTTCCATTTTTATCAAATAATTCTCTGCTTTCAGTACTATTACTGGGTCTTCAGGCTCTGACAGGACACCCTATTTCTGGCATCGGTCCATTTGTTACCCATTGTGTTAAATATTTTCTCCACGAAAGCAGAAGTAGCAGGAATATTTAATATATTAAGTAACTAATGTTTGGAAGTTCATCTGGTTTTTGTAAAATAGTAATCTATTTATCATTTGTTGGATTACTATTAAACTTTTGATTATATTATTCACAATGCGCACCTTGTCAAATATAATATCTGTATTTAAATTCAACGTTTTGGGAATTTTTTCTACAATTTTCAAAATAATGTCAAATTCTAAACATTCCTTTAAATTTAGGTGTAATACCAAACGCAACCAGCTATCTTCAAAATCAAACCATCTATATAATTTATGACAGAAATAATAACACTAATTAGGTTTTCTTCAATTTGTTTAGCTTTGAATGAATGAATATCCAGTTTGTTTAGTTTTTGAGAAACAATATAACCAAAAAATCTTTTATCGTTTCGCTCAGAAAGTTTGATAACTAAAGTGTAAAGTTTATATAAATAGGCTTTAAGTGCCCAAATCAGTAAGATTTAGGTAAGTATCAAAAAGATACTCTAAATGCCATCGCCAACAACCTAATTAAAGCTCTACGTTTCAACTAAAATACAGTAGTGAAAATAAAATATGAGCGATATCGCTGGTTGTATGTTCCCATACCATAGCTTTTGTTCCTTTTCTGCTTAGGGTACCTAATGAGGCTCAAATACTTCACATGAAAAGCTTGGAATCGTTTTTATTATTTCGAAACAGTTGGAATTGATGCTTTTCTCCAAATGATTTCAATTCTGTTGTCTAACTGTTAAGCGATTTCCAAAACACTGGGATCGGTCATACTTTACAACATCTCTAATGAGGAAATAACACTTCAAAACGTCTTCAAAAGTTGGCAATTGTCATTTATTATAATATTCAAAAATAAATATACCTATACTAAGGTACATAGTTTGTTTTATTGCAGTATGTACAATATGTAGAATTTCCTGTTCCACTTGCAGACAAAAATTCTCATTTTTAATTTGCTTCAATTTTGATGGAATAAATCTTGCAAATATCTCATCATCAGCATCAGTTCATGGCTGGATATTGCCTTGTACTTGACGAGATATGTTTTGCAGCGCTCTCGTGGCTTCTAATATTACTGAGTTACTGCATTCCTTTGTCACTTTTCTTTTTTTACTACATGGTCCAGGCTGTGGCTCACTGTCTGAAGGAGATGTGCTCGGCTGCGTTATCTCCTCTAAAATTCCATCGTCACTAACAACGTATTCTGCAACGACCTACAGAATAAAAATATATTTTAAGGTAACGTGATAAATGTCCTAATAAAATTATCATTATATTTTTAGTATTCTCTTCTATGCCTTGCATGTCTAATTCTATATTACTAACATCAACTTCTTCACCGATAATTGTTTTGTCAATGTCTAAAGAGTCTGTGGATGCCCTGACTTCAACATGTTCCAGAATAAATATTAGTAAAACTCGGTAAAGATAGTGAAAGAATACAATAATATACTTATTTTTCATTTTCAAATCTATTGCAACATTAAACAAGTTAAATAAATATTTTTTCTCACCTTTACAATTCGCAAGGTCAAATCATGTAATTTAACTTTTTTTGCTTTTAATCTGGTTTATCGAATGTTTTTATATAAACCTGACAAAAATAAAGATAAGCAATTTATTAACATTTTACTAAATACATTAAAATTATAAAACAGCAACAAAATTCCGATACAGAAAACGGGGAATTCCACAATCACAATACTTACTACATAATTAATTAGCTATATAAATAGTTACAAACAGTGGCAATTTACTTTTACATTATCATCGTTACGGCGTCG
>VTPC01002170.1:0-11568 GCA_011009095.1 Ignelater luminosus
TTTTTCATTGCTGAAATCTTGTGTTGAAATATGGTAAACGCGTTCAGTTGAAATGCCGGCAGCCTTAGCTAACTCAGCAACCTTCAATCGTCTGTGTGCAAGGACTATATCATGTATTTTTTGTACCAGTTCTGTAGTTTATCTCAAAGTCAAGTTTTTGAGAAACTACTCTATAATAGTTATTTATACAATAAGAATGTAAAGTGTCTTTTTTGAACTTCTTTTATTTATTAATGTACAATATTGTCTAAATGTATTTAATATTTGACAAGGCTTCTATTACACTATGTCTTCCTATTTTTTTAACTCTTGAATCCTATTCTGCATAAGAGCTCGACAATATTGTTGTGCAACATTTTTCGTCAAGCTCTTCTATCGCCGTTTGAATTCTTGGAAACTTCTAGGTATTTCTTGCAAGTTAGAATATTTTTCCTTACATACTGACCAATATTGCTCAATTTCTCAAGCTTATGGAACATCTGAAAAGTTTCTAATTTTTGGGACAAAGTCGATATTTTGTTCTGTAAGGTAATCTGTAACGATTTTGACGTAGAGTACAATAGCTAAATCTGGCCAAAATAAAATTCCTTCTTTAGAATGATGCTTGAGGACAAAGGGAATCATTTCTAGCTATTTGATGACAGATTTTCATTAAAGTAAATCTTATTAGATGAATCAAAGCCGATATCTGATGCCAGTAGGTTCTTAGTTGCATCTAATTGGCTAGACAGAGAGGATAATTGACTTTATATCCAATTCCGCAAGTTCTGATCTAATCTGTGCTGTATCCGCTTTGTATCACTTTGTATTTAAAATACTTAATTTGTTTTTCAAAATCCGTAACTCTATTGGAACAGAATTGAATAGATTCAAGTAAAGAATTAAATTTATCATTAATTTCTTTTAAGATCTCGGTTTTCATTTTGTACAACGGTTGCAGTATGTTGATATTACTTGTACTATCTGTTTCTGATGAATCTTCCGCAATGACAATGCGTGAAAAAACACTGCAAACGATTCGCTACGCTGTAAACCAGGAGATGTTTTGAATTGAGATTTTGAAAAATATTTCAATAAAATATCGGTATGATGATGCATCTGCTCACAGCAACTGTTGGAACTATTGATTTGATAATTTTGTTTTGTTTCTCCAGGGCCACCATTTTGCAACTTTTGACGAGATTTATAAATCGCGTGAATTTTAAAACTCGTTGCAAGGTTTACAGACTTACCTAACAATATAATTGGAATTTGTGATAGTAATTAATTTTAAGTAGACGTCATTGTTTATTTATTTAACCGATAAACAATCTACTGTGGGAAAACCCTATTTTAATCGCTTTCCATATAATTTTAAATGATAATGAGTAAAGATATTGCTTATGTAATAATAACCACACAACAAAATTGCAAAAGATGTATACAACATTTAAAGACATTGCGCGTGGTCGATTTTTCCATACCACTGTACCGGTATTCGGTTGAGAGGCCTTGAAATTTCCATTTTTCTTTAAAAACTGCTGTTGTATTTAAACGATTCAATATTAAAATAACATTCACTACAGAGTATTGTTTATTTATACGATAACCTCAAAATTTATCTTGGGAAAATACGAGACGTTAAGGACATCATCGTGCTAAAACTAAATTTAGAAATTACATGCCATATAATTAGTGTTTAGCAGTTGGTTAAAAACTAAAATGAAACAAAATAGAGTAAAATTATTTATTTTCTAGCGTTTAACAATTAATCTTATATCCTGTGGTACCTGTTTATTAACATTATTATTACTATCATGTCTATCTTGCATTAGGGCATTACTCAGCTACTATTTATTATACAAAGTAGATATTGCAAGGTTGATTCTAACACATTTTAAGCAAGAAAGTTTCTATAAATATTAATTCTAAAAAGTACAGGGTGTTCAAAGTTTATGGATAAATGCAATTTTTTCGGAATATTTCTAAAACGGCTTAGTGGAGATGTGTTGCATCTTTGAGGATTAACCAAGTCGCATTAGCGAGTTGTTCAAAATCGATATTTGACAATCTCGAAATTTTATTGTTCCTTAAGTCTACTGTATTTAATGTGGAAGATCGAAAAACATTCTTACCTATGTTTGCTATTTTGTTATTACCTAAATTAAGAATTCGTAGTCCTTTTACATCTAAAAAAGCGTAATTTTCGATAGTTTCGATGTTATTAGTTTCGAGAGACAGATTCTCTACTGTGCACCCTGAAAAGGTATTTTTGCCAATCTTTGTTAATTCGTTACCATTTAGAGTGAGTTCTTTAAGATTTAGACCACGAAACGCTCCATCGTCGATAAATGTCATTTTATTAAACGATAACAGTAATATTTTAACTGTGGATGCAGTAAATATGTTTTTATCGATTTTTGTTAAACTGTTGTATTCCAAACTCAGAGTACTTAGGTTGTTTAAGTCACTAAAACAATAAGGTTCAATAGCTGTGATCATGTTTTCATTTAAATCAAGTTCTCTAAGAGCTGTGCCCAACAAATCATTTTGGTGTAATTGTATTATTCGATTTCGTGATAAATCGAGTTTAGATACATTTTTTAAATTAATAGTGCCATTTGTACAGAATCTGTTATCAGTAAAAAGTAATAAATTAAGCGATGCAGGAAGATCGGGTATTTCATTCATGTTAGTGTAACTTAAATCGAGAAATTTAAGATCGCTAAACTGGGAAAAGAATTTCGGCTCAATAAATGTGATTTGAGTTCCTCTCAGACTTAAAGATCGAAGTGCAAAATTGGACAAGATATTCTTATCAATCGCAGTAATCTTATTATAGTTTAAATAAAGTTCGCTGAGGTTATTTAGACCCTCTAGGGCATAGGGCTCTATAGTTGAATCTGGTTTTGGCTTAAACTTAATATCTGGATTGATGGTTGCGTAAAAACATTTTTCTCAATTTTGTTCAATTGATTAGAATCCAGAATCAATTTCTGTAGATTTATGGCTTCATTGAAAGCTTTAGGTTCAATAACTGAGATGCTATTCATGCTTAAATCGAGTTCTTTAAGTGAGAGTATAGAAAATGTGTTTGCATAAATATGAGTAATACTATTACGACTGATATCAAGAAACTCGAGGTAACTTACATTTGTAAAGGCACTACTTTCAATGGTTTGAACAGAATTTCTACGTATATTTAATTTTTGAATTGGGGATTCGGAAAACAGTCCCCTATCAATTTCATTTAAGCGGTTGTAAGAAAAGTCAAGTTCAAAAGGATTTTTTAAGTCACTAAAAACGTTTGAATTCATAAACTGAATTTTATTAAAACTTAAATCTAATATGTGCAATGAACAATCTGAAAAGTATTTTGTTCTATTCCTGATATAGCATTAGAACTCAAATCAAGTTTATTGAGATTTTTCAACGTACTAAAGGCTCTCTCTTCAAAACTTTCGATCTGATTTCTATCCAAAATTAAAATTTGCACTGTCGAGTTCACAAAGGTAGTTGCATTGATTTTGCTCAATTTGATTCTGCTTAATTGAAGTTCCTTAAGGTTGTATAAGTTGGTAAACGATTTCGGTTCGATATTTCTGATTTGATTGGAATTTAACCGTAATCTTTGAACCGAAGATCCTGAAAACATAGACGAATTGATTGCGGCCAATTTGTTACCATCTAGGTTGAGCGTATCAATATAATGTAGCCCACGGAAAGTGTTAGGTTTGATGACTTCAATTGAGTTGTATGATAGCTCTATAGTTCGAAGTGCAAACTCTGAAAGAATATCTCGTTAGTTCTGCTTATTTCATAGCTCCGTTTAAGAACACCCCGAATTAAAAACGTACCATCTGCGTTTGTTTTGCTGTACTTCACTGTGTCATCTTCAGGCGACAATGTATTAATGTTGGAGTATTTAATTTCTATTTTCTCAAGATTAATTAGGAATCTAAACCAATTGATCGCTAGATTCAAATAGTTACAGTTATCAAGTTCTACAAACTCGATCAATTCTAGAATAGAATTATTTTCTTCCAACGTTATACTTATTTTGTCCTTAATTTGTTCAGTTGATGCCAGATTAGAGCACTTAATTTCTTTAAATTTGTAAATATCATAATAGCATTTTTGAGCGGTACACCATTTCAAATGTAATATTGTTACGAAAATAAAAATTAACATTTTGATAAAATCTAAAAAATAAATAAACTAAACACATTTTACCTTCGTTTATAAACTTGAAAGCAACGGACACTCCAGCTCTCAACTAAACTAAAAAACTATAGCTGCAGGTTATAAAGGATGTGACAATGAGTTTATCAACGCATATAAATAGATAGATGATACATTACATATAAATAAAGCATGAGCGCCGGCAGGATTTTTATGCAAGGAAAAAACTTTTCTTAACTAAGGAAATTCATGACAGGATCGAAAATTTCCGTTTCTGAAACAGATTTGACGATTAGAAAGGAAGCTTTATTGTCCGACCATGACATGGCAAAGTTAAGGTCAAGAGTTCTTACGGTTAGTGCACCTTTTAGCACCTGCTCTGGATTTTGTCTGGTTGCTGATTTTGTTTTCATTAGCAATTCTATCAAGAACCTTTGTTCCTTGTAATGCAGAGTATAAGGTGAAAAACAAATTCAGTCAGGGGTTGTATGATTCAAATTAACATATATTTCATGTTCTCAGTTTTTAAATTTGTTTGTTAACTTCAAACTTATACAGATTAATTCTGAGGTGGCAGTAGAGGTTGCAGAAATTACATGGAATAAATTCGGCTATTTGGTTTTTACCAACGTCATGATAGTGACAGGTTTTAACATTTCGCAGCAGTCTTCGATGACTTTGAGATCCTCATAGCCCAAACTATTACATTCAAGAAACGCGATGCTGATGGCAGTGGTAGTTAACGTATCGCTATCTGCGACCAGCCTAGGCCTATTGTTATTGTTGATGATACGGGCGGCTTCTGCTGTGCCTCTGCTCTTGGTCTTGTTTTCATTATTTTTAAGGTCGTTGTTAAGCTGCTTTTCAAAGGTGTTTTGCTAATGATGATGGAGGCAAAATAAAGAGCAATTTGATCAAAACAACTTTATGAAGAAAACTTACTTTGAACATTCGATCTTCTATTTGATTCATGATATTAGACTGTGCTGTGATAACTGCTTTGTCCTAATCTGTAACATTGCTGCATTTTGTGCGGATAGATTGTCTTCGTAAAAATGCTATTTTTCTTGATTATAAATAGAATTCTAGCTTGTCCCATGGTGGCTATATGATTTCTATGCAATTGCGTTTTGTTTGTTTTTCTAGTATGGTGTATAGTTCTAATATGCAATTAGCAGTTAGTGTATTTATTTTAATGGCGTCGTCTAGTATAGTTAGATCGTATAGTAGGTGTTTAACAGGTTTACATTTTCTTCGTTTTGATACTATGGTTCGATGTCAACTGAACTTTGTACACAATTATCTGAGTTTTCGGTTTTGTAACGTATGATGTGTCAGTTACTCCTTGATCTTTGCACGAAACACTGACATCCAATTTAATTGGTTCTGACAAGATGCTGTGATGCTGCAGGTGTTGTCCTGCTGAAGCCTGTGGGTCAGTGCAGGTGTGAGGCTTATTCCCTCTCTAAGTTAGACAAGTAAGACATCGTACATTTTAATCACTACTCAAAATGGAGTATTTAAGGAACTAATATCGCTACCCTTTTTGTACAGAGAATCAACAAAATTTTACATTTAACTGAGATAAAAGTAGAGAAATAAGAGTTTTATTTTTATTATTTTAATTTTATCATTATTGAGTGCCATAGTAATAAAATTGAACTAAATCTGATCATTTTTAATTTTTATTTCGCCTCACGCCCTATATGATACTCCGCCTATGCTTATTGAACTTGAATGAAAATTTTTTGTCTAACTTTCATTCGGCGGCAAGTTCTTCGTATCAATAGACGTATGCGATCTGAAGCTAAATATAATTTATCGTTGATTATTTCTTCCTGCGTTCAACTTGGGATATTTAAAGAGAAAAGGTAACAAAAAATTTTATATTTTGATTATTTAATTAGAAAAATTCTTTTTTCTTTAGATGTTAATTTTCCAATTAATTACAATAGTATTATGTTTGAGAGAATTTGTCGCGGAAAAGTGTTTTTATGACGTAAATAAATTCAAGGAAATTACTTGCTCCAATTTGACGTCCATTGAACAGATAAGAGAAAAGACAGAACATACTCTTATTCGATATGGTTCGTCTACGACATTAATTGAAACATTAAAACTTAAACATTGTAATTTGCCAGAATTGGCGATAAATTCCTTGCGATTCTTATCTGAACTTAAACGAATAAAAATTTCCGACTCCATTATTGAAAAACTAACATCTGATGAAGTTACTAATTATAATGGAACAAGTGGTAAGTGCACTAAATTAAAATCTAGAAACTAAGAACTAAAAATTAACTTTTTTCAGAATTTCCACTGCTTAGAATAGCACTGAAATATAATTATATTGAAGTTTTTGAACCTAAAACCTTCTATGCCTTAGATAATCTTCGCGAACTCATCTTACAAGGAAACAATATAACGACAATCCGCACATCGGCGTTTTCAAGATGTAAAATTAGACAATTAATTATAAATGACAATCAAATTAAGTTTATCGAACCCAAATTATTCGATAAATTAAACGATTTCAAAGAAATTCACATACGTAACAACACCATCAATAAAATCAATTCAACCACCTTTATGGGACTACCGGTAGAAAAATTAAATTTATCAACTAACACAATCGAGAATATTCAAGGAAATTCGTTTACTACTTTGAAAAACCTTAAAGAACTAGATTTAAGTTTTAACAAATTATCAAAGATAAAAACGAAAAGTTTTTCAGGATCTTCAATGTACAGATTAAATCTAACCCATAATCAAATTGATAACATCGAACCTAACGCTTTTGGGAATATCAAAGATCCTTTTGAACTTGATTTGTCTAATAACAAACTAACCATAATTTATAAAGATACCTTTTCAGGATCCAAAATTAAAAAGTTACATTTAAGGTTGAATCTTATTAAAACTATTGACCCTAACGCTTTTAATACTAATGTAAGTTATCTTCAATTTCTCGATTTAGGTTATAACCATCTCACTGTCATTTATGCAAATACATTTTCTGTGCCCTCGCTCCAAGAACTGTATTTATATTATAATCCCATTGCACTTATTGAACCTAGAAGTTTTGATGGTGCTGAAAGTCTTCGTATCTTGAATTTGGATCATAATAGATTAAGAAGAATTCCAAAAAGTATCTTTTCTGGTTTAACCCTGCAGCTATTAAATCTAGATACAAATGCTATCACAACTATTGATCCCTACGCCTTTGAAAATATGAACAATCTCACCAACTTGTATCTGCAAGATAATTTGGTAACTAAAATTGATAAAATTGTATTCACAACTGATACAATTCGACACTTGTATCTGTTTCAAAATCAAATTGGTTTTATTGAGCCGGAAGTCATTAATAAATTTACTCACCTTCACCTTCTTAACCTTAGTACTAATGATATAGACAAGATTCCCACATTCCATGAATCTCTTCGTGTATTAGACTTATCTTTTAATGCATTTACTAGCATTGAACCCACTGATTTTCAACTCGTAATCAAACTAGATCTTTCTTTTAATTCGCTAACAAAAATAAACAAAGATACCTTTTTGGGATCTTCAATTAAATTACTGGACTTACAAGCTAATGAAATTGCAGCTATTGAACCTTACGCCTTTAGTAATTTAACGAGACTGAACGAACTCAGATTGACGGGTAACCAACTTAGTACAATCGATAAAAACATTTTTGCAAACACCACAATCACGATATTAGAGTTAGACTCCAACAAGATAATATCCATTGAGCCAGATGCTTTCACTGGTCTTCATCTCAGTCGACTCTTTCTTGGTAGTAATCAACTAACGAAAATCGATAAAAACACTTTTTCTGGATGTACAATAGAAAAGCTGTTCCTAAGCAGAAATAAAATCGAAATTATTGAACCGGATGCTTTTGCTCATGTGAATGGCTTACACCAACTTGATTTAACTTCTAATAGAATTACTAAAGTCAATAGGAACGAGTTCAGATCTCCAACCTTAAAGTTATTGTACCTGGGTAGGAATGATATTAATAAATTGCTGAATATTAATTTTGAATATTTATCACACACTAGTCTAAGCCTTTCAGATTTTTCTCCATGTCCAAGTTATCTTGAAGATAAAAGTTCATGCTAAAAGTTATTTTACTAATGAGTAATTACATTTAGTTTTTAATCTAATTATTTCTATGTATTTGTTCTGATATTGTACAATAAATGTATAAATACCGAATTGAAATGCTCAATTAGGTCATATAAAATTCGCTACCACAAACCTGAGCAAGTATCAGGTTATACAGTCTTTAAAAATCTTCTCTGCTAGCCCAAAAATTTTTGGACATGGTGGCAGGTGATAAGAGTAAAAAGGTACACAACCTAAAATTATGTACAAATTGTCTAAGAGACAATTTTGATGAACATGCGGTTAGAAAAAGAACGAAAAACAGGCTAGGTTATGTTTTCTTGTCAATAGCTTACGTTCAAGTTTTGGACGCCGATTGCAACGCCCATACTGTACAACACCAAAACTTTGAGTTAAATTAGTTGAAGAAGAGTTAGACTGCTAGAACCCAACATTGATTCCTCTCCGTCGTCGTCTATAAATTTACCGTTTATGATGTTTTCCAATTAAGATTACTGAATCATATTAAACTAGCAGATCTACCATTTCAAAAGCCTAATAGAATCTTATAGGTTTAGATTTGTTTAAGGGCTTTTTTGCTCCGGTCAAATTAACTTCGGTTTTGAGAAACGGAAGAGATGGATTCATCATCAGCATTTCATTAACTGAATACACTGAACAATTATCGGGATCCAGTATTTAAGACCGTGATTTATTTAGTAAGTATAGAACATGCCGATTTGGAAATTGATAATTTTGATAAAATGATAAGAAAGATAACTTTAGCCATTCGGACAATGGGACTGTTTCAGTTGTACGGTCTAAGGTTTACAAACCAGCCAATTCATTCGGGAGTTATGAACATAAGAGGTTGCTGACAGTGATACTAGTGTAGAACTTTTATATACGTAGGTTCCTCCAATACATCAGAGACAACACACCGATCGTTGTAGAGAATATTAGTAATCACACAGACCCTTTAAAATTTAGGTTGCAGTTTTATCAAACAACCAGGTTAAAACGTTGTAGCTCTGAACACTACGTAGTTGCCCACCAGTACGTAGGTGATGATCTGCGTCGAAGGTAGTAGCATGGTTTATTTTGACGATACACGGCTACTCGAACTTAACATCTTCTTGAAGGTTATCGAAGACGATGTCAACAAACCTAGCGAGTACGTCGCAGACAGTTTTATTACACCCACTACATACTCTTTAAGCAAAGTTCCGATTTCTTTAGGATTATAGTTCTAATAGAGTAAAAAAATCAAACGAAAAAATTCATTGTTACTTTTTTGGGCATAGTAGCCTTTGTCGCTCTCAAAAATAGTAACCTACTCTAGACATCAATTATAACTAAAATGTGATGATGCTCAGATAAGGATTTATCAAGAAGAGCAATTTATAGTTGTTTTTGACTTATTGTAGCACCCTTCCAACTGCGGTGTCTGAAGCATCGACAGCCAGGCTAGTAGTGTTTTTGGCCAGTATTGGCAATTCTCAAATACTTGCGTTGCGATTAAATTTCATACTGTATTGTAGCCTTTTCAGTAGTTCATTTAGCGGCTATTACATATAATTGGCGCTTGCAAATCATCTGGAGCAATAATTAACTATATCCAGTAATGTCTGCAGTTTTTTGGTAGTTTCTGGCAGAAGAGTTCTTGACGAGGGGTTAACCGCTGATGAAGTTTGGTGTACACACGTCATGAAGTACGTGAAGTTTAGATGTGAAGTAGATAAATTTTAATGAAAAGCGTGAAATTGTAATGAAGTTCGTGAAATTCGTGAATTTTTAAGTGAAGTTTGTGAAATTTTAGTGAAGTTCGTGAAAGTTTAGAGAAGTTTGTGAAGATTTGATGAAATGTGTGATTTATTGATGAAGTTTACTAAATCGAGTAATTATTAGGCTAATAAACCTGCTAATAAAGGAAGAATTTTAATACTTATTAACCGCAAAATGTTTTTGCCTTTTTATTGCTTTATCATGAAGAGTGTGCTCCAATTAAATTCATTACTGCTTAAATTTATATATGTTAGTGTTTGTACATTTGTTCAAGTCTTAGAGTTAGAATTAATCGATATTTCTGTATGGTACGGAATGAAATTCACCACCCTGTATAGCTTACTTAAAATACGTAATATAAGTAACTACCTGAAGTTAACTAAAGTCTCCACGTGTGCATTAAATTAAAAACTTATTAAAATTCTTTTAACTAAACTTGTTTTATGTAAATAAATAAAGAAAGAAATTAGCAAATGTTTTATTATTATTATTATTATGATATTGCTTTCAAGGTGTGATGATGTCTGTGGTGAGGATATGTATGTGCTTGCTTATATTGTCATTGTTATAATCATTAAACTTAAATTTATAGTTGATTAGTAAACTATAGAACTCAAATTATTAACATTTGTTTTATAATTAATCGAATTTTTTTACTTAAAGTATCTATTATTTTGAATCAGTTAAAATCGTGCATTTAAAATTACTTTGTTATTATTAAGAAAGCTATAACGGCTGTAAATAACAAAAATCACTTCTTTAAAGGAAAATCCTAGCCTGCATTTTAACCCATTAACGGCCAAGGCATCAAATTTTAGTTTTTGAGAGCTTATCTTTTAAATACAGACCAACTGAAGTCTAAAACGTACCACAGTAAGTAAAAAAAATTTTTCTATACAGGGTATTCTCAAAAAATAATGTTGCGTTTTCGCATCAATAGCGGAATATGGGGTAAATGCTATTATTTGACACATAAGCTGAAAAATGCAGTTTTTATTTTATTTCTAAAAGTATAGTTTTGTGACAAGTCACACATGAAAGCCTATTGTCTATTGAAGTCATCAAAACATGCAGGATGAAGATGCACATTACACTTTGTACACATATACCCAGTCTAACTTGTAATTCTACATCTTCTTCTCGACTTTTCTGGTAGTGAATAATGCTGTTAACGACCGTATCTTTTCTAATCTCGTTAAGTAATTCGTTTTTGGTTGGTCTATTTTTTACTTGGTATGCCCTTTTAGTTTCATCTTGATTTTCCTCTTCAATTTTACCTTCAATCCAATAACACAAATATTTGATCCACTGTCAAGCCTATAATCAAATGCTCCTCTATTTGAGTTTTTATTATTTCTTTAGATTCCAGACTACAAATTTGAATGCGGTTGTCTCGTATAGTTCCTGTTGCAAATATGTGATTTTGGAAGAGATAATGCAGTTATGCAATATCAATCATACAATAATTTGAATAAGCAAAATTTTTACTGCCGGCTCCGGATTCAC
>VTPC01002170.1:11968-38050 GCA_011009095.1 Ignelater luminosus
TCGAGAACCTTGACAAGAACATTATATGTATTATAAGGGAAAGCAATAAAGCAATAAAGATTTAAAAATGCTAGTACAGCTTTTGCCAAATTAATTGAGAATTTGAAGGATCTAAATCGCTTAATAGCTTTTGCGCATTGCATATTTCTATTACAATAAATAAAAAGTTAAATTGTTTAGATACTTGTATTCTTAAATTTACAATACATAATTACAATAAAAACCTGTAGAGTACAGTAATTATTATACAATTTAAATCCAGATTCTCATTTAATTTGACAAAGACTGTACAAAGATTGAGACAAGATAAATTTTTCCATATTTAAATTACTATTTCAACTTCCATTCAGTAAAATATTTTATTGCTCGGCAAGGAAGAGGGTTGTAAATCTTGAGATTAAGGAAATATCAATACAGAAGAAATTTCCAGAAATTTCTAGTCTATGTAAACAGGTATTTAAACCTTAAAATCCTATAATAAACTTGTACCCGAACTGTCCTTAGAAATCTATAAATTGGAAATAACCACGTTTTAAAAAAAATAGAAACGTTCTCGCGAGACCTTATGTGAAACAATGAATAAGGTATATGATATAGAAAATGAGTACTGATAAACAATTTTTACGCGAACAACGCTTGCAGTTAAATATAACAGACTTTTTTAAATAAGTGAGTTGTATGTGTATATTTGTTAATGTAAGTACATAATATACGGTATTATAATTAAAATTTTTAATTTTTAAATGCGTATATCTTAAATGTATAGTGAGATAAACACTAGGTTCCTTACCTTTTTACTCACGATGTATAAGTTGTTAGAAAGTACATAATTAGATCATTTTACCAGTTTATGTAAAAGACCTTTAATTCTTTAAAATTGAACAGTAAGTATTATTCGGTAATATTAATGTATGAAGTCTTGGTGAAGCGCAAAATTATCGATACATACGGTGAAGTGAATGAAATATAGCAATGATGAAATAGATGAAATTTAGTGAATTATTGATAAAGTAGATAAAGTTCGGTGAATTAATGGTGAAATGGGCAAATTTCTATGAATTACTGACAAAGTAGATGAAGTTCGGCAAAAACTGATAAAGAAGGTGAATTTTGTGAATTACTGATGAAATATGTGAAGTATGAAGTTTGGTGTACACAATTTTTTCCAGCGGTTAACCCCTCGGTTCTTGATAACTTTGACTTTCTGAAGGAGCGGCTTTAAACAATGTTGGAAGAGTCTCACTCTTAAGAAATCGAGTAAACTTGCTGGAAACACATATCTTGCGGTTTATTATTATGTTATGCTAATCCGGTTTGGCTAAAAAGGTAGTGGCAGACAGCTAGATAGGTTGGTATCTAAAAGTATACTTTCATCAAGTCGAGAGTACTGGACACTTGGTTTACTGTTTACTAGAGGGTTTTTGCTTTTTATATGATGCAGCACAACTGCACCAATTCTAGCGTATATCACATCGGCCACGACAAAAGTTTAAGTGAACCTTCTACACAAATTCAGATTTAGCATGATTGCCTGGTGCCCAAACACTTCTATTCTAGGGCTCCTCTATTTCCGATCTCTACTGAATTGTTGCGAACGGTCTCGGCTGTGGCTCTGTTTGAGGTATTTTGTCGCTGCAAAATGCGAATTCATTTATTTCTTAACGTTGTAAAGGAATCAGGAAGAGAAGTTGCTACTGCCTTCTTTACGTTCCCACTGCTGACAGCAATGGCGAGTGTGCGCTCCAGGATCTTGTTGGCGTGTTCACCATCTGCTCTAAAGCGACGTTGTTTACAGAGAGCAACTTCGTGGCATCTGTTGCAGAAGAAACTTCTTTAAGACGTCGTTATTGACGTACCTGGTGTCCTTGACTAGACGTCGCAAGCGCTGCAATATTTAGTTGCAATGACTTTCTTGATTCCAATTCCTCGGTAGACAAAAACTGTCTTAACTTTTATAGTTTAGATACTGTAGTTCAATTTAGATTTTTGGCTTGGTGTAAGGTTCTTGCGAGTTTGGTTTGATAATCAAATCAGTCATTTTTTCTACGACTTTCGGTGATAGAACGGTTAGCAGCTGGTTAAATTTAATTTGTTCCTGTGTGATCTTTGGGCACTCGAAGTCAAACATTTTACCGTTGTATTAATTCCAGGGCACCCCTTATAGGTAGGCCTTCTTTAATTTTGTGTTTACCTGGTTCTATTAATTTTAATATTAACAGGCACTTTTCTTTTCGTTTCGTTTGAAATCGTTTGGTTTTGTTTGATTTAGTCGCACTCTGTTTCACTCCAGTTTATTTGATCTGATTTTGGGGTTTGATGGATTGCTGTCAAGTCAAAGTTTATTTTTAAAAAGAAACAAATAATAGATCTTATGTGTACCTTTATTACATTGGTATACGGTCTTGGGGAATAATCTTGTTTTGTCTAGATCATCTTAGACGATCTGGGATTAGCGCGAAAGTCAATAGGTACATCCTTTTAACCATTCTTAAGTCAGTAAATTTATTTGGCGACCAATCTGATGCTAAAATTAATGCGGAAGTGGTAGATTCCATATGTGCATGCTTAGGATAAATATTTGGCAGTAAATGGTAAACAAATAAAAGATCAAAATCGAAATTACTTGGGCTTGCAAGGTTGGTTTCTATGATATTTTTAGTTAATACTACCTGGTTTACATTTTTTTTATAAGAAACGCATTGGTGGGTGAAACTTGGTTTTTTTGAAGCTAAACTTTACCTTGCTTTAGAAGAATCCCATCCTACCATTGTCCCTGTGGAGGAGTAGTAACCCTCCACCAACTCCGTCGAATAGGGGGAAGTATACTCTGCAAACGTGATTAACGCTGCTGACAACATTCAATACTAACACTTTTTTGCAACTTATAATTTATACATAGTTGTACAGTTGTTGAGTTCACAAACTTGTGTGGTAAAACAGCACCCTTTTCTTTACTATTCCTTGACGTTTTTCTTGAATCTTTGCGTTAAACTTGTCCAAAAGTGTTGCATAGTACTGACCAGTAATAGTTTGATTTTTTTCTAGTTAATTGATTAGCAAAATTCCTTTGGAGTCCCAAAAAACATATGTCATTACCTTTCCAGCTGAATGAATAGTCTTCGCCTTTTTTGGAACCGATTCACCATGTCCAGTGCACTGTTTGGATTGCAATTTTGATTCCGGCGTGTAGTAGTGAATTCATGTCTCATCCATGGTTACAAACCGGCCACTTCCGCTGAGGTTCGAGCTCGAATGCGTTTTTGCTCTGGGGTGCGCAAATGCGGCACCCATCCTGCGAAAAGTTTTCTCATACCCAGTTCTTGGTGTAAAATGTTAATTACCTGTTCCGAAGAGATGCCTACAGCCTTCTTAATCTCATGCACTTTAACTCGTCGGTTTGCCAAAACCAAATCATGAACTTTATCGATGATTTCTACTGGAGTAGCCATTTTTGGTCGTTCTGAATGCGGTTCATCATTTGTGCTTGTTTGGTTACGCTTGAATTCGGCCACCCAAAACGTCACGGTGTACAATAAAAGTGATGAATCCCCAAGAACAGCATCTAACTTGGATTTGATTTCTGTTGCAGTTTTCTCTTCCAAATGAAAGAACTTAAGAACAGCTTAAATTTCAATTTTATCCATATTTTAAATACACAAAAAATTGTTTGACTTGAATGCTTGTCAAAATCATACTGCTTGACAGATCGACTTGTTTATTTATATGAAATAGTTGCCTACTTAAGGACATAAAAATATTTAGAAAAATTCAATTCCGGAAACTTATCAATCTATCCTCGTAGAATTCTGATTTTAAAATAAAATCAAAAGTAGTTATTAGTGATGATTGCGGCATATTAAAAAAATCAACAGCACATATTATGAATATGATCAGACACTGCATAATCATATGATAAACATTTCAAGGAAATAATAACCTAAAAATTTCAATTTTTAATTCCTAAGAGGCGCAATAGATAAGCCAAATTTGAAAGAATTAAATACCGAGAGACTATGTTTTTTACCAAATTAAATGATTTGATATGGTATGACCCGCAGACGACCTTGGCTTTATTAAGAATATTCCTTTCTGAAATTTGGTATGATAGAAGAGAAGGTCAATACATAGATAATAACATAAGTCACATCGGTATGCAAATTCATTTACGGTTACTTTTATACTTGTATTACCAGAGTCGTCGATAAGAATTATTGTATTTTCCTAGCGCATACAAAAACGATGAAGTTTCCTTTTTTATAAAGAGATATTACTCTTGGAAATCCTTGAAATACTTCTTTAAAGATAGTTGATACGCCCATGATGTCAGTCACGGTCATCTAAAATCATACAACGGAATTTCCATATTTATAATATTGGCAAATCACTACGACTCGTCTACCTAACGTTGTGGTAAATATTCTAATTTCCAATAGAAATGAAACGGCTCAAGCAGACCTTCATCGCTCTACTCATTAGAAAGTGTGACAGTGAATATGCATATTGAGTTAATCGTTTTGTTGATCTGTGTGCTGTGCTCCTCTGCAGGTAAATAAAATGCGTTTTAAGAAATCTAACGCAGAATATTTCATTATTTCGTATTCCTTATCACTTATGGCATGTGTATGTGCAACATTCTTATGTATGACTGTAATTATTAATTATATTTGTAGATATTGAGGAAAGAGAGACATTTTGTAAAGCTATAAACACTGTTTCATAATAATGTTGAGAAATCAATGAACTAACCTTAAAAATGATTTTTTTATTTTTAATATTAATAACTTCAAAGCACTAAGTACTAACTATCTTGAATTTGCATTTAATAACTTAATGAGTAAATTACTTAAATATTATGCTACTTCTTATTTTTTACATAAAAAGAGTTACCTTCTTGTATAACGGTTTATATGGTTTTTGTATGTAACCTGTGATCCAATAATTTTTCCTCAAGCTTTCATTTAAATACATTCGTTTATAGAAAATAATAATATTGACTAACTACCCATAGTATTGCCATAATTGTAAACAAAGACAATTAAAAAAAACTTACAATTTCACTGGAAATGAGACGACAAATTTGGAAGTTAAGACCTGAGTGGATGTAAAAATGTAAAATCTTCTTTTAAAAGTGCTCGATTATTGAACAATATTAAAAAGCTGAAGTACCCATACTTTTGCTTTAATTGTAAGCAATGGAAACTTAAGAATCTCACAATCTTACTAAAAAATTTACAAAAATGTTGAAAAGTCATCAAACTGAGAATACATTTGGAAGCTCAAGTAAGTACAAGTAAGAAATCTAAATAGGTATACATCTGTTTCCAAAAATCCACAAATCTCATGTTCTTCTAAGACCAATTATTATCAATACTATTATGTAAAATAGCAATTCAAAATTGAGTTTACCGTTTCAATGATCTCCGAAGGAGTCGTTACTGAATTTGTGAAGTCCGTCTGTCTGCTTGTCCGCACTTTTTGTCAAATTTTGAAATTTTGACTTCAGATTTGAATTCAACATCAAAAACTAAAGACAACGTGGTATCTTCGTTTTTTGATAACTCTTCGGGAACATGGTCAAAATGGCCTCACAAATCTGAAAAAGTAACAAACCGGAGTTTGTTGTGGTTACGCTTTGCATTCCCAGATGTTGTTTCATGCTTCTATGTGAAACTGCCTGACAGGCCCAATTTTGGAAATTGTTGCCAACCCCTAAAACCGTTTCTTTAACAGCTAAAGAAAGTTACATGTTTCTTCAATTTTTATGCTTCACAACATACGTGAAAATCATCAAAATCGAAGAGAGTAATCTTCCCTGTTAGAGACAGGACAAAAGTAGTTCGAGCACCTACACTTGCATAAATTTTACAGGTAGCAAGTAAGCAGGGAGGAATTGGAATGCATTTGCTAAGGATAGTAAGGATTATCCTAAGGTCCAAAAATCTTAACAATAGTTGTTAGATTGTGCTTAATCTATTGGTCTACGAAAAAAACTTTTATTTTGATGAAAGGAATACTTTACTTCCTGTTGGTACAAAACTATTAAATTCTTTCTACCAAAACTTAAAAGGACAACATCAAAATTCAACAATGGTATTACTCTAAAACATTAAGAACGTAATAAATAACGTAACGTAACCGATAGAAATAGGCGTTATTTTATCAAAAGTTTTTTTACAGGAAACATCTTCAAACCGGAAACTCTGGCGATAGACTTTCGCTTTGTTTTTCTGAGAGATTTCTGCATCTTCAGAACGCATTTGTATCCATTTCCGACATTTTGGACAGTAGGCATTCCAATCAATCGTCTTTAGTCTTTTGACGGACATATCCCAACAACATGTTGATTCTAGCGAGCTGGGACATACATTGCTGATAATGGTGGGATGATCCCAACATCACAGATTGTTTTTTGTTTTGTTTCCCATATCTCAGGAACGGTCGGCCCTAGTGAAATTAGATTTAGATTGTTGACAATAATGAAGAAATGGTTTTCTGACGATTTGGATATCACCGATAATGTTTTATTCTTTTAAAAGAGTTTTTATATTTCAGAAATGGTTGGTCGCATGAAGGTGGAATCTTGTTGGAAATGCTGAGTGAGTCGCTTTCAGACGATGTAAGCGCTTCCGATTGTCCCTGTCCATTTTGCTCATTTAAGAAGGTCAATGGAGCGCAACTATAGATGATCCGTGCAAGAGTGCAACCCGACCCGTTCTTGAATCAAACTCGCATAAAAAGGATTTAGCTTTCCTGAGAATGTTAATGGAGAGTAAAGCACGACTTTGGGCCACCGCAGAGTGCAGGCAGGCCGATTTATGTAGGTTCTCTAATAGAGGGCGCAGCCTGATCTGTTTTAAAATAAAATTGACCGGAGCCGGGACGCTCAGAGATGGCGCAACCGAGCTGCGACAGCTTTAGATCTTATTTAGATTTTTCTAAACATATTATGCAAATGCAATCTTACCATGGTTATACGAACGGTCTTTGGTGGTCTTTGGTATCTGCAACTATCTGTTAATATGACTGATGCACTTGCAAGCTCGGATTTTTTGTATGAAGTGATAATTGGTGTCATAAAATATATTTATTTTCTCTTAAAAAATTAAATATTGAAATTTCACTCTTAATAAAAACTGCAATTAAATATAACTTATTTTTTCAGAACTAAATGGAACATGCACAACTCCAAATTTCAAACAAGGAACGTGCATATCATTCTTTTCTTGTCATGTCATCTACAGTGCATTTAAAACAGGAAATGAAACTGCCAAACAATTTTCTGAGTTATCACGTTGTGGACAAGAAGGAGAGACTCCATATGTTTGTTGCGGCACTACGGGTTATTTTGAAAACAGTACCTTAGATTATATCTTTGATTTATTTGGCTCAGCTTCCGAGGAGTATACGCCATCAGCACCTTCAGTAATGAACAAAACCGATCCAGATAGAACAGTGGTTTTGCAAGCTCTTAATAGTACAGAATTGCCAGACAGAAGTATATGTGGCATTCATTCAACCTCCGACAGAATATTTGGAGGCGAATGGACAGCAATTGACGAGTTTCCTTGGACGGTAGCGTTAGAATTTAAACACGCATGGAGTAGTAAAAATGTAGGAGTTAAATGCGGTGGATCACTTATAAACAAGAGATTTGTTTTGACCGCAGCTCATTGCATTCAGAGTGGTGAATTTGAACTGTAAGTCTACTTAAGAGATGCGTTGAGGTTCATTTAATATCCTAGATGTTTTAGAATTCATGTGCGTTTGGGAGAATGGAATCTGACTTCGAATCCTGATTGTTTACTTTGCGATCCGGTGCAGATTGTAAATATAACTGAGAAGATTTCTCATCCGGATTACAATAGGTTGACTAAAAGTAATGATATAGCATTGCTTCGATTGGAGAGAGATATAGAATACACTGGTAAGTTTCATGATAATTAATGTAGCTTCTTGGTTTAAAATGATTAAAATGTATTTTGTTGCAGATTTTATTCGTCCAATTTGTTTACCTCCAGAAAATTCATCAGCACCAAAAGAAGGAACAGAATTGGCAGTTTCTGGATGGGGAGCAACAGAAGATGGTAGAACTTATAATTAGCATTTATAAAACAGAATAATACAGAAATTTGTTTTAGGCAGTACAAAATCGGCTGTGAAAATAAAAGTTAGTGTACCAATTATTTCTAATGAAACATGCAATAAGACACTACATAACATTCAATCAACTCAATTGTGTGCTGGAGGTGTTTCCGGAAGAGATGCTTGCCAAGGAAACTCTGGTGGACCACTTGTTAACTCGTTTGTGGGTACAGTGGAAGGTCGAGTACAATGGTATCAGGAGGGAATTGTGTCTCATGGTATAAGGTGTGGGCTTGTGGGTTATCCTGGGATATATACCAGAGTCAGTAGTTACATTTCCTGGATTCTACATGTTATAGAAACTAAATAAATCCAAAGTGTGAGTATGTGATAGAAGAGAGAAATCAGAAAATAAAAACAAATATTGAACGTAATGTAAATCATCTTCAGATTCTTAATGTCGGTTACAGCAGAATTGTTCATATTTATGCAAACACATTTTCTACATCTTTACTTGAATTCCTCTATCTAGAGGTCAATAAAATTGCATTAATCAAACTCAACAGAATTAAAAGTGCCTTTAATATTAATACATTGCATTTACTTAGTTAGAAAAATTAAAATTTATTTAAACACTAACTGTTTATTAAACTTTTATAAATTTTAATTGGTTATGGGCCCAGGCAAGCACTTGTAGTTTTTCATGGACAGATATTAAATTTAATTTCTTTTTTACCGACTCAATAAATGTTAATCTGAATGTTTCAAAAACAGAAACTGTTGAAGATTTTCATGAGAAATTTTGTCATCAAAATATAAAACATGATAGAGAAATTCTAAAAAAGCTTAATGACAAGTTCATTGATGATTTAGATTTCTTTTGCGAAACTTACGGTAACGACTACGCCAAAAGCTATCGACTCGACTCACCATATTACTCATTTTTGACTCTCCATAAGTATAAAACAATCTACATATTTTTGTGATATCTCTGGCTTTTCGGCGAGTCTAGGGCCAGCCGATAGGCAAGGTGGGATCAAAATTGGAAAGCAACAGAAATAGACAAAACTACTGGGGTCTTATGGGAGGTCAAATTTAGGACGGCTCGTTACTTGGAAACTATAAGTGATACGGGGGGGGGGGGGTCTAGGTTTTGCGTGGTCAATGGAAATGAATTGTTGGTATTAAACCAAGAAACCCCACCAAATCCGTCCGAATGATGTGATCGATGTGATATTCGAGATTTGTATTTTGGGAGTATATTTTTACCTATTGGAGAAAACCCGATTTGATTCGGTTAGCTTCGCACTTTTTTCTATTGTCTTCCGCTATGCTCACCTAAAAGATTCGAAATTTGGTTAATTATGATATAATCGAGTTGGTGTTTTTTTTATACTAATGGGTATCATCAGGGCTAGAAACTTAGGTGAATAGTAGTGACGTGTGCTTGCCTATGGGTGAAATGGGAGGAAAAAATGCGATTAGTTATTTTTTGGACCTCTCTGGAGTAGTTCTCCAAGATGCTAAAAAAGTGTAGTTTCTAGCCTTTTATGTGCCTTCGAATGGGAAATAAGAAAAGCTATATATATATATATATACTTTTTGAAGTCAAAACTGTACAAATACGACCCTGACATGGACACACTTTGAACTAGAAAGAGGAATCTGCTGGTGTACAGTAAATGTACTTTAGCGATCTCTACATGATTTTGTAAGTAACTTCTAAAGACTATTTTACTGGTCTAAATTCGGTTGTAATGTCTGAATGATCTTTGATACATACAAAATCTCGAATTTTCTTGTCTATTTGCTATTTTTGGTTTTTCGTTATTCACGCGGAAACTGTACGTTCTATCGACTTGAGAGAAGACAAAGTAGGTAAAAAGTGTACTATGGTTTTTTTTCGAAAAACCACCTTTGTACCTGAAAATCGCATTTGATAGGATAACATAGACAAAAGTAGAAGAGTTGGTGCCCATAGGCGCGCGGTCGGGTGGCGAGATGGGCCGACTGGGGATTTTAAGTATAAAATTGATCTTTCTTATTTACAAAAGCAAAATGTGTTGCCTATGATTTGTGGTCTAAAGGTAGCAAGATAGAATGTATGTATGGTAGAGTAGTAACAGTTCAAACAGACTATATCGCTCATTAATTAAAATAAAATAAATGCAAGTGATTTATAAATCTCCATAAGAATTAAATATTCAAAATATTCAAAACAGTAATTAATTACCTAAAATAAGTATTAGGAATTTACGAAATGACGCAATTAATGACGTCTACCGGTTTTTCCTCTATTTACCAGTACTAGTGTGATAGTCGCATTCATTTTCTCAACGTCTCGTTTCCGTTAACGTGCCCCCTCTGTAAATCTTTTTATAGGTTAACTTACGTTTCAACTACGATAACCAGCACACCTGCGATATAACAGTTATTATCAACTTTTCTTTCAAACACGGTAAAAGTAAAATAATTAATAATTTGTTTTCTCTTGTTAAATATTATTGGTTTTTGCAGATAGAAATGTTTATTTATCTTCTGATTGTGATAACCTTGTACGTGCAAGGGAACACAGCACAAGAATGCAACTACAATGCGAATAAATTTACAGAAATTAGTTGTTCTTATATGACTTCGTTGGAAGAGATAAGAAATAAAATCAATGATACTTTAAATCAGTATGGCCCAGTCGAAAGACTAATTGAATACTTAGAACTCCAAAATTGTGAATTAACGAATTTAACGTTATATTCCTTGAGGTTTTTTCCTAATCTGAAAGAAATATATATTATCGATTCCAAGATCAGTAAATTGTCATGCGAGGAAGATTTGACGACAAATTCAATGAACCGTGGTGAAACAACAAATGATGATGAGGAAACAAATGGTAAGTGTTTAATTTATGTAATTTCTTTCAATTAATTAAGAGTTTAAGAAATCTTAAATTGCTTGGTTTTCTTTCTATTATTTAACATTTTCACAACATACAAATTTCAAGTAAATTCACTATTATCATTGGCAATAGACAAAAAGAAAACAATTAATATCTTATTAAACATAATTAACTGTTAATAACAATAAATTAATGAACGTAAAGTATCTTATCATATTATGTAAAATATTTCAAAAATGCTTTTATTAAATTCTTGTGACATGTTTGGCAACAATACTAAATTACTATAGCGAGGTCAGTGTATCTGTGGAAAGGTCATACATCGCTATATTACGTCGAATACAAGCTTCATGTTTAAATGATTATGTTTATTTATAAACGTAATTATAGTTTACTCATTTATATATTTATAAAAGGTTTTTGAGTTTTTAAAAATATTTGGTATGTGTATTAACATATTATTATGTACATACGTCTGTGTAATAGGAATTCCACAAACAATAAAATTAATAATAATCCCCACTTAATAATACGTGTCAAAGAAAAAACCCAAAATGCCATAATTGAACTGCCGCTATTAATACTTTGTATATCCATTTCGATCACAAATACGCGATTCTGACGTAATATTAATATTCTTGCGCTGACTTGGTTTGCAAGGTATATGCAAACCGAATTGTTCCATTGCCGGCTGCAAATTCAATTTTACTATGGTTTCTTCTTCTATATATGTGCTCGCATTCTATCTTTTCATCATCATCATCATCACTCAACCAAGTTTGTCTATTTTCGTACATAGGCCTTCTCAAGACACTTCCATTTCTCTGTCTTGCGCAGCTGTGATCCAATCTATTTCTCTTCTCTTTAAGTCGTCTGTCCAGCGGGTGGGTGGTCTTTCATGGTTTCATTTGTCTCTAAGATCTTTTTTGTCCATCTGTCCTTTAGTCTTCTAACGTTACCTGCCCAGTTCCACTTCAACTTTGTTATGCGTACTATAATGTCTTCCATTCCGGTTCTTCTACATATTTCGTCATTATTGATTCTATTCCTCAGAGTTAAGTTAAGCATTAATTCTTTTCCATTTTGTCACTTTTAATTTTCTAATTGACGCTTTAGCTAGTGTCAAAGTACTGGAAGTACGCCTTTTTTTAAGATTATTGAGATATTTGCCTTGAACACGTCTCTAACTTTGCCGTATGTTGCCCATCCTAAAATTATCCTCCTTCGCAGTTCACAAGTTTGGTTACCTCTGTTCATCCTTATTCCGTGACCCAGATTTGTCAACAATCTCAATATTCAAATTTTTAATTTCAATCTGAAATTGAGTACTGGTCATTATTTTAGATTTCCACTAGTTTATCTCTAGCCCCATTTTTTGAGTTGCTTGTAGTTCTTGTAGCATTTCTTCAGCATCGTTTAAGTTGTCCGCTATTAAAACATTGCACCATCAATGGTAATTCCTTTGTTTTACCATTCTACCATTTTGAATGGAAGTTCTAGTATAGCATTGAACCATTTTGGTGACATTTTGTCTTCTTGTCGAACACCTCTTTTAAATTTTATTTTCTTGGTGGGAGTATGGAGATTTATTGCTGTTATGGCGTTCTGGTTTATATGTTGAATGATGTTTGGATAGCTATAATCGATTCCGCTGAAAGCTCTTAAGATTTCAATTCCACCGTGTCGAATGCTTTTTTTAAAATCGACAAATATTAGAGCTAGGGGCCTGTTATATTCTATGGGTTTTTTAATTAGAGCCTTTACGCACGTCAAATGGTCATTTTTCCGTATCCAGGACGAAAGCGCGGCTTGTTCTCTAGGTTGATAGGAATCTAATTTATTTTTAATTCTGGTGGTAAGTATCCGAGTAAACACCTTACCTAGATAGTTCAAAAGGCTAATGGGTCTATAATTTTTTAGGTCTGTTTGATTACCTTACTTGTATAGGAGGATTGTTATAGAATTATTTCATTGAGCTGGTATAACTTGATTTTGATGGCATCCGCAACTATTCCGTCTTCTCCTGGGACTTTGTTATTTTTCATTTTCTTCAAAGCATGATAGATTCAGGCTGTCGATTTATGATTTTGCGTTTTGTAGTTCAGCTTGGTCCAGGGCAGATTTATCTTTATACAGAGTTTCATAGAATTCTTTTATTATACGTAGCATTTCTTCTCTGTTGGATGTTGTTTTTCCATTTTTGTTTTTAAGTTTAATAATTTCTTTTTTGCCGTTTGTCAGTTTCCTTCTTAATATCTTCATGCTTTTGTTTTGTTCGATGGTTTGTGTGATCTTTTCATTTCTATGTCTTTATGTTCTATCTAATCGCTTTTGAGACTTCTTTGTTGATGTTATTAATTATATGTAGGTCGGTGTTCTAGTTTCTTAACATTTTGCTTCTTTCTTCCATTTTTAATTTGGTGTTTTGGGTAATTCTATCCTCTCTGTTATTTCCTGTGCAGAGTTTTCTTTGGGCTTCTCTTATGGTGTCATGCCTCTTTTTTGTATAATCTTAGTTATTCCTTCTTCAAATTCTCTTTAATTTTTTGGTTGAGATCATACTTAGACTTTCTGTCTTCTTATTAATGTATTCCTTTCTTTGTCGATGTGAATTTCCACTTTAGCACGAACCAGTCGATGATTACTTCTCGTTGTAAAGCTGTTTAAGACTGTGGCAACTTCTATTATATGTTTTTTTATCTGTAATTATATAGTCAATCTCATTTCGTGTTTTTCTATCTAGACTTATCCATGTTATTCGTTTTCCAGAAGATAAATCAGCAAAGTGTCTCCGCGTTCATTTCTTCTTTGGCTTTTATAGTTTCCAAGCACGAACCTTGAGGGGTCGGTTTTCAGATCAATTTCTGCGTTCAGATCAATTTCTGCGTTCAGATCACTACACATAATTGTAAAATGGGTGGGGTTTTGTTTCGGTGGTGTCGTCACGTCATCGTAGAAAAATTCCACTCCCTCTTCATTGTGGTCTGAAGTTAGACCTGGATGATTTTTAGGTTGCATTTGTTATTGAGTCTATGGGATCGTTGTGGATATTGTCTATAGTACAGCTATTCTATTTGTTAGTTTCTTGTTTATTAGGAAGCCGACCCCACTTCTGAGTTGTTTTCTTCTCCAACGTGGTAGAAAGCGTAGCCAGATCTTCGTATCTGTAGGTGTTCACCACGCCTTCTAACCTCACTTATCCCAAAGATTTTCCTCAAATAGTAATGTTTAGACATTATAAGTTGAACTTTCATGTCAATTTGTTTTCTGCACTGTTTACTTCTTATACTCTTTCCAGAATTCCAAGGACAGACTGACGAATCAGTGTGAGATTCTGAATTTGACATCCTACTCAGTTTTAAGACTTGATAGCATTTGAGCATTATATTAGTTAAAGTAACTTGACGGTTATCTATTATTTGGACATGGAGAAATGATTGCTATTCTGAAAGCTTGACCAAGTAGACCATCTTTAGGTCTTTTCCACACACATTCACCGACCTTGCCATCAGTCGAACCGCACAAAACGCGAGTCACAGAGAAATTCGCACAGCTTTGCGGGAAAGTTTTTAGAAGCTTAAATCCATTTTTATTAAAAGAAAACTTAATCCAGAACCCAATGGAAACTATTAGAGAATTTCTTTTCACTAACCAGATTTTAGGGCTAACTCAATCAACAAACAATTGTCCTTGAAAATCCGGCAGCTGGAAGCAGCAGTTTACTAAATTATTGTAGTTTCGTAAACCCTGCGTTCCACTTACAGTAATAATAATAAGTAAATCGTTAACTCTAAATTATTTTAACAAGAAATTTTAAAAAAACTTCAAGAAGATTGAATTAATCCATTCATTATCCCAACCATGTCTCTCCAAACAAGAGAGAACTATATAAAAATTACAGGAACTCACACAAAGCACAAATCAATTAGCCCCATGGAACGGTGACGAGAAGTAACCGTTACAAGTTTGTTTAGAAATTTTGATCAATTCAGAAATTTTCTCGCAAATTATTTATGTGAATGGAGACATGTACATCACAATGAGCTCTTGCCTCTTTTAGGATAGATTGATTCTTGACTATGGGTTATTGACCGTAAATAGGAGCTGCTGAAATTGATTTCCGGATGATTTCAAAACTCAGTGACTTTGAACTTACTTTCGTTGACAATTAACGTTGCGTTAGAATAGAAGGCTTTGCAAGCAAAGAGTAAAAGAGTAGGGGTTTTAATATGTGAATCTTTAAAAGTAAACTTTTAGTTAATTAAATTAGTTAAATTAATAAATCAATCTTGCCAAGAAAAAAATGAATAATTTCAACTTACAATTTTAAACATTAGATACTACCTATCGGCTATTCCCACCATTTACGCGCGCTTTTAAATTACTAAATGCTTTGATTTTAATTGTACTATTACACTAAGGTGACTAACAAACAAAATATAAAGATTATTGAAATTTTGTTTCAGAGTTTCCTCTTCGTACAATCACGCTGGCCTTTAACCAACTAGAAATCATCGAACCAAAAGCCTTATGTGGTCTCAACAATATTGACGAGCTTGCACTAGAAGGAAACGATATAACCGAAATCAGTGCTTTTTCGTTTTCAGGACCTACTGTTCAGAAACTCGTTTTAAATAACAATCAGATTATAACTATAGCTCCTAAATCATTTGACAGCTCAAGCAAAATTAAAGAAATTTATTTAAAAAATAACCAAATAAACAGGATTAATTCTACCACATTTACAGGGCCAACAATACAAAAATTAGTTTTAAAATCTAATGAGATTGATACAATCGAACCAAACTCTTTCAGTACATTAAAGAATCTTTTTGAACTTGATTTAAATAACAATCTGATATCGAAAATAGAAAAGAATATGTTTTCAGCGTCCTCAATACTTATGTTAAATCTGTATGCTAATCAGATCGAAGCTATCGAATCTAACGCATTTGTAAATATAGAAAATCCTTTTGAACTCAACTTGTATAATAACAAGCTGACTAAGATCTTCAGAAACACATTTTCTGGGTGCAAAGTTAAAAAATTAAATTTGTCATACAACTCCATTGTGATGATTCAACGTAACGCTTTTACCAAGCTAAGATATCTCGAATACATTGATCTTAGCGATAACCATATTGTCTGCATTCATGCCAATACATTTTCTACACCTTCACTAAAAGAACTGTCTTTGGAACGGAATGAAATTGCAATAATTCAACCGAAAGCTTTCGATGGCGCTAGAGCTCTCCATACATTACTTTTAAATGGTAATGAGTTAAAGAGAATTCGAAGGGGTACGTTTGGAGGATCAGCAATTCAGACACTAGGGTTGACAAACAACAAAATTAGAACTATTGAACCTTACGCATTGAAGGATCTACATAACCTCACAAAGCTTTATTTGCAAACTAATATGATTACCGGAATTGACAAAAATGTATCTTTGAGTTCTACAATTCAAGAAATAGACATGACTGGAAATGAAATTGAATTCATTGAAACGGGAATTCTTAATAAATTTGGTAATCTTCAGGTTCTTAAATTAGGCATCAATTATATCGATAGAATTCCCAACTTTCCTGTATCACTTCGTGAGTTACACTTAGATACTAACCAAATCAGTGTTATAGAACCTACAGATTTTAAAAATCTGCGAACTCTAGTTTTAAAAGTTAACAGCATTACAAAAGTAGATAAAAATACCTTTTTGGGATCAGCACTTGAAACGTTGGATTTAAGTTATAACAAAATTGCTATTATCGAGCCTTACGCTTTTAGGGCTTTGAGTAATTTGCACACGCTGAAGTTGGATAATAATCAGATAAGTTCTATCGATCAAAATGTTTTTGCAGGAAGCACAGTTAAAGAGTTAGATTTAAGCGTTAATAAAATATCATTTATTGAGCCTGGAATATTTGATGGTTTGGAGCTATTAGTACTTGATCTAGATGTTAACTGTATATCAGCACTTTGCGCAGATACTTTTGCTGGAACTACAATTGAGAAGTTAACTTTACACGACAACCAAATCGAATGTATAGAATCTAATTCCTTTATTGATATAAAAAATCTACATACGCTTAACCTAGGTTGCAATTATATAACTGATGTATACAGGGACACTTTCAACTCTTCGACATTAAAAATATTAAATTTGGCCGCTACTAATATTTTTTCTCTGTCAACTATAAAAACAGAGAAGTTGTCAAACCTAACTAGCTTAATTATTGGCATTTATCAGGATTGTTATAGCCATGAATATTGCGCAGAATCCAACGGAACTACGGAAAACTTAGAATATGTATAAGTTCCAAGAGTAAATTGCAGTCGTATAAACTTGAGGAAATACCCTACTGGATTTTAAAGATTTTGATGCGAAATAATATCGAGCGTTTACGTTCGACACACCAAAATCAAGGAGTTAAGAAAATAAAATAATTAAAAACAAATAATCGTGATGGCTCGTGGGATTCTAATTCTGGTAAGACTCAAGCGTAATTCAAACGAAACACAATTCATAGCAAACCATACGTCGTGGGACTCCGATTCATTATCAGTATTATATTTGTGTACTGTTTGTTTGTATTTTGCATTTATTATAAAAATTTTCTTTTTGCTGTAGCTTTTTTAATTTAAATGTTTTTATTTAAAGCGTTGTCGAGTAATACTTCATCACCTTCATCCCATTCTTACCTTTACTTTTCTTAAGAAATCAACTATAGAATATATAGTGTAGATAGGAGTAGATAGGAGTAGATTTACAAACCCTCAAAATAGATTTATGGTCTAATTATTAGTTTCTAAAACCTAAAATTTAGGTTAGTTGGTTAGTTCAGTTACGGTCGAAATCAGATTTTGAAGCATAAGTTAAGCGACGATTGTGGGAGTATGGTAACTACTGCCTGGGCAGACCAATATTGATAAGCAATGTGTCTGAGTCAATTCTCAATGTTCAATTAAAGTCAACACACTTAAAATATAATATTGTGTACGTTCCATAAAAGTATTCAAAAGAAAACTGCTATGCGAAAAGAAAACTCGCGTAATCAATTAGTTGATATTTATTGAAAAACTATTCTTTTTTTTTCTTTTAATTGCTGTCCTAAGAATAAGCAAACTCCATTCTAATAATATTTTCTCATGTTGAAATTCTCTTGTTCTTAGTAACCAAAAAGATGGCAATACAGAACCTTAATATCTAATTATTATGTTTAAACAGATCTTGAGATTAATGATCAATACTAACATTGAAGCTTGTTCCAGCACCAGTAACACTCACATCCGTCACTTATATACTCGTACTCAGACTACACACTACATCACCACAACGCTGCAATTATCCTTTGAAGAAATGGTAGCAGTAGTTTGTCCTTGGCCTAAAGAAAAACAGTCGGGTCGTCTACCAGCCACCGTTGGAGAGAACGAGCCACCTAATGATGCGGCAGCTGGAATCACTAGATTGGGTCATCGATAACTCCCGGATATATCGCGCAGTTTGCCAAAAAGTTTTTGCCAATGCCGAATGACCCATGACTAGGGTAGATCTGCGAGGTGTAAAACAAAAGCTTCTTCTCCACCTGCAAATATTTTATCATCAATCGATTTATCGAACGATACTATAACTTCCGCGGTCTGAAAAATATCTCATATTTAAATGATTTAGCTTATCTAATTGTTTGAAGTCACTTGCTGACAGTTTAGATATGTTGTTATATGATAAATGCAACATTTCTGATGGTGAAGATGTAAATGTATTTCTGTCGATTTCAATTAATTTACTTATCCCTTTTTAAATCAATTTTACGTAGTCTGCTTACATTATCGAAAGCCTGGGCGTTTATAGATATTATTTTCTTAGAAAATAAGTCTATGGTGGCAACTGAAGATTCAGAAAAGGTACTTAAATGTATTTATATTGGTGTTTACCAAATCAAGTAATTGAAGATTTTTCACTCCAGCAAAGCTTTCAGCTTCTATCATATCAATATGGTTGCTTATGGTTGCTTCTTGAATGTAATCTTTGAAAGCTGGATTTTAAAAGTGTATCTAGATTATTTACGCTTATATCAAGTTTCAGTAGATTTAAACCTTTAAACGCCACCGGTTCAATAAATGAGATTTGGTTCATAGACAAATCTAACATAATGTAATGACTTGTAACGGTTTGGAAGCCGTCACTTAAATTTCAGTTATTTCTTTGTAGGATATCACCTTCTTCTGTCCAAAATTCCAAAATGCACGTTTACTTTCCGCTTGCCCAATCTTGGGCCTAGCAGTATTTTTTAAAAGTGGTTTCCTTCGAAGGATCTATACAGAATTTTTTCTTATCGTTTTTCAATTTTTTTAAAGTAATCTGTATTAACCAATTTGAAAGATGGACAGTGGGTGTCTAATAATCAGGTGAACTGAGTCCTATTTTTACTTTAATTGTTTTTTGAGGAGGAGGAGGTCTCGATGTGAATTCTCACGCCCTTCTTTTATCTATTTTTGTAGACAACTCCCGGAGGGCTGTTAAGCATGACGTTTATTATTTTAATTTCTACCTCACAAACCTAAAGCTCGGTACAGAAACACGTTTCGGCCGTTACCCGGATGGTACCATCTTGATCCATCTAGGGTGAGATCTTGACTCAACGTACCAGCATACTTTTTCATATTTTTCCTTGTCCTTTTTTTTAAATAAAATTTTGTGGTTAATTATCAGATAATATTGTTGTAAATTTAACCTATAAATTTAATTAATTTTTTAAACTATTTAAACTTATACATTCTTGTGAAGAGTGACGTCATACTATTGCATTTAATTAAATTTAACTTTGCTATTAATTTTTGACGTTAATATTTAGTAACTGTATTTATATTTATATATTTTTTGTTCTCTTTGCTTAAAGATTTTATTATTAATAAAGTCTGATAAAAAAAACTTGTTTTTGCTTTGTATGTTTCTTGTTTTACAGTGCCTGGATGGCGCCCAGCCTTTTTGTCTTTCACCGTGCAGCACCTGGAAGCCTTCAACAGTCGTTTCTTCTTCAACCTGGGACCCGAAAGCGCCTACGAAGTGAGCTGGTTGGCGGGCCCTTGTATCTTTTCCAAATTTATATATATTTGTATTTATTTCCATCTTTTTTTATTAATTTATTTATTAATTTACTTATCTTATTACGGTTTAAATCCAATTCTTTCAAAACGATTAGCTTTGGTTTCAAATGACGTGTTTTGGTCAAGTTTGGTTGAAGCATTCTCACTCAGATCAATTTCTTCAAGACTGGTTAAACAATCAAAAAGCCCAGGCCGGAGAAATTTAATTTCGTTGTAACTCAAGTTTAATTTTTTAATTTCTGGAGCTAAAAAACGTGTTTATCGATTGTATTTTGTAACGTGACCTTGCGTTACAATATCTACTCCAGTAAACTAAGACGCTGTGGTCTTAGGCCGGCTAGAACTCAGTAGGTAGCCTTGAGCAAAGATGAGGAGTTTATACATACAATAAAACACCATAAGTAGTCAATACATATATTGAAAGCAAAACCAAGAAGTTCCAACAAAAGTAGGACGCCAGTGTTTTTCTCAAAAAACCAACGTTTAAATACAAAAGAAGTTTAAGGTAAATGTCAAAAACAAGCTACTTGAAGATTAAGCTAATAATAAATTCATAACAATAGATTTTTAAATAGTATAAAGTTAACAACTCTAAATATTTAAATAACATCACCTTAGATAAATGTAAAGGAACTTAAGAATACATTATCGAATAATTCAAGTATCATAAAAGTTTTTAAGAAAAGTATTAAATTTTATTAGCACACATTCTGTAATAAAGCTAAAAAAAGAGAGAAAGAACAAATTCGTAATAATAGTCCTCATATAATTAATATTATAAATGCTCAAAAAATTTAATTATGAAATTAGAAATAGAAAAATATATTACTCGACCGCAATCAAAAAAATTAATCTAAGTAAAAAAAAGATTTTTAAATATTTAAATCTGATCATAAACCTAAGAATGACTGGAATCCGGAATTGAAAAGTACCAAAAAATCTTACCATGAAAATTCCTTGCTGTGATACAGATCTGCACGCAGAGGCGAAACAACAAACTAAATTATGGGAGCACAACTTTTAATTTTAAACAGCAAAAACGTTTGTTAGAGCAAAAGAGGAATTAGCAAGCATCAATACAATTAATTTTAAAGATAACAATAGTAAAATTAGGTGATTGTGATCAACAAAAGCCCCATATAATTTTTCATAGTGATAAATTTTATTTTATTAACACTCAGCGCAGTTGAACCCATATGTGGATTTAACAGGTGAAGTTTTCATATCCGTGAAAACAAATTTTGAAACAACACTGGACACAGATGCAGTTTTTTTCCAAAAATCTCTGGGTAGCAGTTTAAATTCCATAATCCTACAATAGAAAAATAAACTCGACGTTGTAAAATTCTTATACCTTTCAGTGTGGACTCGTCATCATTAAAAAAAAACGTTCTTCAACGAGAAAAGGCTATTCGGAAAATACAAGAACGCGCCGAAAGCAGAGTTTGAATATAACACATGTAACGGAAGCAAAAAGTGAACATTACAATTTTGTAATTTGTTGAAATGTAAATGTGGAGATGATTTCTATCTATTGCCTTCAAAATTTAAAGTGCTAATGTAAGGCCCAAAAGACGTGCTTTTGTCGAGTTTGGTTAGAAAATGCAAACTAAGATCAATTTCTTCAAGATTTGCTTAAACCAATAAAAATTCTAAGTTTGGCATGAATATCACTTTGGGTCAATTGTATATCTTAAATTGTTGCTATGCAAATCTAGGTCTTCCAGGTCACTTAACACTCTACTCCTCATTGTCTTTCTTTTTTATTTTCCAATTTCGCCCACTTTGTTTGTCGTATTTTGTTCATATTTCTGCCATTTATTTATTGTTTTCCTTTTTTATGCACTCAAAATTTTACTTGATCTAATATTTCTATAACTTTGATTCATTTTCTTTCCAAATTTTACTTGACTTCTGTTTGGCTTCTCTAATTATTTTCTTTTCTTTCTTCTGCTTTTGTTCTGTTACTCTATTCTTGTTTTCAGATATTTTCTAGGCTTTCTTCCCTTTAACTGTTTGTATAAATTGTTTGTTCTACCAGTTTGTTGTTTGTGTATCCCTTCATTCCACTTGCTGTCAGTGTTTGTCAGTTTTTCTCAAAGAACTTGCTTTAATATGACATTGTCTAGACAGACAGCGAAAAAGGTAGAAAGTACTTTGAACCTCTTTTGGTGCAGTTTACAAGATTAGTTTGAGCAAAATTTATATACACGGTGTTTGATTTTGTGATGAGGCTATTCCATCTTTGGCCGGCAACTCTGATTTTTTAATAGTTATGGTATGGTTTTCGTTAGTCAGACTTTTCTTACCCTTGTCATTTTTCTCTAAATCCAAAAGTTTTTGAGTAACATTAATTCTTTTGAGTTCTTTCCGCTAAAAAATTTGTTACCAATAAAATCTCAAAATAATTCATTTAAAAATATATTAAATTAAACAACTAATTTTTTTAATGAAATACTAAAGATGCTCTTCTTTCGTCATAATCCAGACTTTGAGTCTTCTCATCATTGATTTCCTGAAGTATTTCACATAGCATTCTTGGATGCTAGTATTGGCTGGTATAGACTAAAGATTGTAGGTGATCCCAAAAGGATACAGTCAAAGTTAATCTAAATCCGATGATCTGTAAGGCCATGGCCAGTTTTCTCCAAATAATTATCAAAAAACTTGAGATATTTAAATTCAACTTTTTAAGATTGCGATTACATGGTGTATACCATTATGAAGGTTTTCACAGCTCACAATCTTGTTATGAGTGGAGGTTAAAGGTGGACGCAAATTTTAATAAAGAAATAAAAATAAATAAGTAGACAACAAAAATAAAGCAACTGAGAAATAGAATTTGAAAACCTCTGACATATAGATAACATATTAGATATTACGTCAGGATACTTTGGATTATCTCTAACGACTTTACATACGCTTTGACCATCAACGCTATCGAAGCTAAAATTCGTTAGTGAAAGTATGTAATTAATTGTCTTCGAGTGCAGATGTATAATTTTTCAAAAAAGGTACCTAATAGAAACTTTTGTTTTCTAGATTCACAGAAACGATGATTTTCGTGCTAGTTGCAATAATATTAATAAATTTGAAAGTATGTACAACGCAAACTTGTTATTATGATGTAGATAGATTCACAAAAATAACTTGCTCTGATATGGAGTCCGGTCAACAGATAAGAGACGAAATAGAAGATACTTTAGATGAATATGGGTCGCTTCCGAGGTTGATTGAATTCTTAGAACTTAAACAATGCCAATTATCAAATTTAACGGTTACGTTGTCGCTACGATTCTTAACCAATCTTAGAAATCTAAAAGTCGTTGATTCCAATATCACAAAGTTGTCATCTGAAGATGAAGAAGATGCATTTAGCGATACCACAAACGTAGAGGAACCAAATGGTATGTATTCGACACAGTTTGATAAATTATTATTATTCATGCTCATATAAAATTAAACAAAAACTGTTTTTTAGTTCTTCAGGATTTATTATTACAAAACAACCACATCGAAATAATCGAGCCTAAAGCACTGGATGGTCTCAATAATCTCGACAGGATTAACTTGAAGGGAAATAAAATCACCACAATCAACGCTGTTATGTTTCTGGGATCTAACGTCCAAAAGCTTTTCTTAGATAACAATCAAATTGCAACTATTAATCCTTACTCATTCGATGGATTAAACAATCTTACCGAACTTCATATGAAACGAAATAATATTAACAAAATTAACGCAACAACCTTTGCTGGATCTACAGTGCAAAAATTATTTTTGCAGAAGAATCAAATTGAAACGATTGAATCACAAGCTTTTAGCAGCTTACATAATCTTTATGAACTTGATTTGAGCCTTAACAAAATATCAATAATAGAAAGGACCATTTTTTCGGGATCTTCACTGAGTATTCTGCACTTGGGATATAAAATTGCGGTTATTGAATCTGACGCTTTCTTAAATGTAAAAAACCCTTTTGAACTTTTTGCAAGTAATAGTAAGCTCACTGAGATCCAGGAAAGTACGTTCTCAGGATCCAAAATTCAAAAATTAGATCTATCATTTAATTCTATTAGAACTATTGAACGTAGCGCTTTTAGCAAAGTGAATCATCTTCAGCTTCTTAATTTGGGTTATAACAAAATTACTAATATTTATGCAAACACATTTTCTGTTCTTTCACTTGAATTTCTCTACTTGGAGTTCAATAAAATTACATTTATCGAATCTAACGCATTTGAGGGTGCCGTTAATATTGATACTTTATATTTATTTGGGAATAAATTACGCACAATACATGGAAATATCTTTTGGGGATCATCAATTCAGACATTAAATCTGGTATCCAATAAAGTCACAACTATTGAATCTTACGCTTTTGCGGGTCTAAATAATCTTACCAACCTTAAATTGGCAAGTAACTTGATAACAAATATTGATGAAACTACATTTCAGAGTTGTCCAGTTCAAACATTGGATCTAAGTCAAAATCAACTTGCTTTTATCGATTTAACGAAAGTGATTAATAATTTAAGTGATTTACAAAATCTTCATTTATCCAACATTAATATTACCAAAATTCCTGCCATTTCCAGTTCTGTTCGTGCATTGTATTTAGATTATAATCGAATAACTACTGTTGAAGGGGACGATTTTCAAAATCTGATCGTATTGGATTTGGGACATAACAGTATTACATACATAAACAGAAGTAGTTTTTTGGGATCTGCACTTGAAATTCTAGATTTAACTGGTAATAAAATTACAATTATTGAACCCTATGCTTTCGGTAATTTGAATCTGAATCATCTAATTTTAAACGACAACAAGCTAAGTATAATCGATAAAAATACGTTTGCTCAATCTAAGATTACGCTGTTACATTTATCGTCTAACAAATTAGTATCTTTCTATTCTGGAGTATTTCGTGGTCTACATCTTGACATTTTAGACCTGAGTGATAATAAGATACAAACAATTGACCGAAATACTTTTCTAGGATGTACAGTCAAGAATTTAGATTTATCCAACAATCAGATTGAAAGTATCAAGCCTAATACTTTTTCTGATTATAATCTACGAACGCTTGACTTAACTTCCAATAAACTGACCAAAATAGATAGGAATGGCTTAAAATCTTCAACTTTAGAATTGTTGCATTTGGGAGATAATATGATTTTTAAATTGTCCACCTATGACTTTGAACAAATTACAAATCTGACGTATCTCAACTTGTTATCTTCGTCCGACAGATATGGCTACAGGAAAAAGCTTTTTCCAAAATTATATGGCTCTAACTTATTCTAAGTAAGTAATAATATGGCTTCCAAGTATACTGAGCTTATCATACGATTAATATGAGATAACATCTATTTTTTAGAACATTTTAGAAAATGATTTTAATGTTAAGGTTTGTATAACACAAATAGAGAAAATAAACGCTGCGCATGTTTTTTTGTTTTTCTTGACAATCTCAATTTGTTGATTTAAAGTGGAATGATCGTCTGTTAGAATATGTGAACATACAGATAGCCACCATACTCTATTTCACCTTCAAAGATTCAATTTATTATCTAGTAATACGTGTTTGAAGTTCCCTGATGTGCTGCGCAGCATGTATTTTTTGCATGCTATCTTGCAAAACATTTCCATAACGAGTAGAACAAGGCCACCTTGTTTTGAACTATGTATTATCACGGACCGGGACCTTTCGCCGCGAGTCATTCGCCGCAGACCCGGTTCGCCGCGAGTCATTCACCGCAGGGACAGTTCGCCGTAAATAAGTTCCAACGTATTTACTTTGAGAGTTAGCACTATTTAGTTGGTTTCCAAATCCTTTTCTTTAAGATTCATTGTTTTTGTGAATTCGTGTTATTAATTCTCTACTATACGTAATATGCCTAGAACGTATAGGGTAGTTAAAAAACGCGGAAGAGCGTCCATTTCGCAAAAGCTTCGACATAAACGTGAACAAGCATTAAACATGTGTTCATCAGATG
>VTPC01002170.1:43050-64189 GCA_011009095.1 Ignelater luminosus
ATATAATCTCAGACATGATTAAAATTCCACAGCAACCGCGATCCAGACTTTTTAAAGTTCTTTTCTTTAGGAATACTCACTTACAAAAACACTAATCTAAAGTCATTTTCAATTTTTGTAATTAAATCTCTTATGCTTTTTCCTACATGTTTAAGGCATAAAATAATATTGCTGATATTAAAATAGTGTTGAATTCTAACATAAATTAAGTCTTAAACTATAAAGTGATAAACAAAATTAACATAAAAATAACTTCTTATTTCCATAATTTTTTGGGCAATTTCGATCTTTAAAATTTTACTTGATTTTGCTGTATGGCCAAAAACCACAGCAATATTTATGTAACTATGGTATTTTCTTTATAAAAACCACACAGTGAAGTGGATCTTTTACAGATTGTGCCCCGCACAAAAGCGCCTGACCAGATAGGGACCATTCCAAGATGATCAATAATAATACATTTTTATACGATGTACTTATTCTGAAGTGAAACTTTACTACATATATTGGACGACTTATAAACAAGCAGTAAAGCGGTAAAAATCAATATTTCTTTATTTAAAGGCAGGTATGAAAAAATAATAGTGAAAAATATCCCGTTATTTTAAAGTTTGCCTGGTTCACCTGTCGATGTAAAAGGGGTTGCAAACAAAATTTGTGACTTCCTTTTTCGACGTTGTTAGGAACATTTCGTGTTTACTTTACAAGTGAGAAAGAGAGGGACATGGTCCTTTCTAAGAATATAATAAAAGTATTTAGCCCGTCTGCATCTAAACAGAAAATTCTTCAAAGAACACCACTGATTTGGTTCTCGGCCTTCGTTCGAGTAGATTCATTCCACAGTGTTCAGCAGTTTTTGTGCAAATTTGTCTCGTTTAGTGTCGTGTTGAATAGGTAAGTTGAGATTACTAATATGTAATATTTGTATTCATTATTGTATTTATAAGGATAACAATTTACTGTAAGCGAAATGTCTAAAATAATAAAGTAAAAACCTTTCAGTACTTTATCAATTAGACAAAAGTACCATAGATTAGGGCAGTACAAAAATATTATGAAAGCGAAACATAAATTACAATTAATCAATAATAAAAAAGACGACCACAATAAAATCTTTGACAAAATTGAAAACAGTACTATGAAAGAAACTTTGACTAGTAATAATAGCGTCAATGACAATAATAACAACACAAGTAGTTTTAGGAATAGTAGCATTTTAAATTCTGTTATTACGATTAATCAATCAATCAAAGAAGATCAGAGGTAGAGCAAATGCTGCCAACAGATATAAAAGAAAGTTTTGGAGAATTAGAAAATTTTCTTCAAAATAAAGAACATGCGGATTTGTTTGTTACACGTAATTATTTTTGTTCATTCGTTTTCTTTTTTTTTTTCTAGAAACTCTTTTTATGCAAGATCAGTGGAGTTAGCTATAAAGGCAAGATCTACAGAATTTAAAAAAATATTCTGACCAACGAATTTGCTGTAAGTTATTCGTGGTTGCGTCAACGTGAGAATCTTCGAATGGCTGGAATCAAGACGAGGACTTTCGGACAAAGGTATTCTTTTTATCGTAATATTTATAGCTTCCATATATAAATTGTTTTGTTTTTCAGAAATAGAGGAATGTCGTTCCGAGGGACTACGCCATGCTGCACAGAGATTAAAAAGGGACGAGAAGACAAAAACGAATTAATGTGTTTTGGAATTGTTGCGTATTTTTTTTTAAACTAATAAAACTTTTATTCCAAGTATTACTTTTAATGCATTTTCCTTCAAAAATAAAGTGCTGTGTAATATTATTTAAATTAGTTATATTAGTAGGCTATTCGTTTTGCAATGTATGTCTTTGATCTTTTCTAAACTTTAATTCCAAATTTTTACTTTTGTTTAAAACGGAATGGTACTATTCCTAAACTACAGGTTTATTTGATAACAAATTTGAATGATTCAAGAGACTGAAATTTTTGCACCACCTACATTAAGGCCTAGTCTTTTTACCTCCTTATAAATTTATCGGTCAGATAACTTAAGACTTTTCTTACTTGGGCAAGGTCAATATGTTGTATTAACTTTTGTCTAAGCTTCTGACTAATTTATTTTGATCTCCCTGCAACCTTTACAAACTAGAATAAATTGGTCGGAAGCTTGGAAAAATGTTTTGGGTTATGTGGACAATAAATTTCCAAAAAGGTAGAAAGACCGGACCTTAATTAATTAATAGGGCATACTCTTTGTTACCTGTTAACAATGTTACAATGTAGACGTAACAAATACGCAATTTAGTATATTACATAGTCTTCTAAAATTACACGAAACAGGTCCATCGAAAGGTAGACATTAGAGCGATGTATTCACGTAAAATTATGACGATGTACCAACAAGCATATACCTAGTCTGAAGCACGATGGATGTCGTCGGCATGTAACAATCGATACGTAATCGCGATGTACTACAACTCGTACTGTGTTTCTGACATTAAGCGTTATATATAACGCACATATGCTATGTAACCTTAAACAAGTTCGTACACAGATGAAGTCGCACTGATATTGGTACGATATAACTGTGTTTGCTGGGTAAGTATCTTAAGCATATCAAGCATTCAAAGACGCAAAAAATTGTAGAAATTTTGAAAGCAATTTTTTTTTGTTGAATTGTTTCAATATATGTATGAACTATTCTTTTGTGCTTTATTGTGCATGTAATTCCCTTGTCACACGCTCAAAGCCACCCTCTGAACTAGACGGTCTAAGATAAAAAGCGTCTTACATAGCTAGATTCACTTTAATATAAATTATCTGTAACGGAAGGTTACATTACAAAAACCTATTATACATACAAAGAGTACTCGTACAACAAAAGAGAACAAAAAAAATTTAGAAAAAGAAGATAGTCTAACAAGAAACATTTAATTCCAGATAAGACTAAATTATTACAAAATCTACTACGCCGGTCTGCTTAGAGGTGCCGAAAATTCGATTTGTTAAAATTATGCCCCGCTTTTAATTTTTTTCAAGTTTGCTGTCATTTTTGCTCAGACGTTTTTATCATTCAAGATGAAACATTACTAAATATACAGTTGGGGATAATTTATGAAGCAGACAACAAAATATGCAAAATGCAAATACATTCCTGACCTTTCCCCGGGATATACTCGTATACTTTTTAAACTTCCGAAATCTCTGCTTATAATAAATTTCCCCACTCTCAATAATTGTATGTTGCTTGCACTCTAATAAGTAATAAGACAAGGCTGCAGATACAGTACGTGGTGTATTACATAACGATCGTACAAGTGCAGTTCAGATTTTTAGTGCAGAAACTAACTAATCTGTTGTTTGCTACTCATAACCTTTAAGGATAGAGGGGTACACTAAAAATATTCTTCATATTATCTTTTTATTAACAAATTTATCTATTTTTTAGATTGAAAGACAATGCTAATCTTCTCTTTAACGTTAATAATATATTTTTCTGGATCATGTGCTGCACAAGAATGCAGTTACAATGTAGATACATTTCATGAAATTCATTGTTCTAATTTAACATCCATCGAACAAGTGAAAAACGTAATAGATGCAACTCTAACTCGGTATGGTTCCATCCCAAGAGTAATTGAATATTTAAAACTCACCGATTGCAAATTTCTGGATTTATCAATAAATTTGTTGTTAAGGTTCTTGCCGGAACTTGGAACTTTAGAAATTTACAACTCGAACATCGAGAAATTGTCGTATAAGGAAGAGCATAACATAACGATTCTTAGGGAAAAAACAAATGGTATGTATTATTTAGTTCAATTTTTCAAACTAGGAAATTTATAATAATCAGAAAGTGTTAAAATTTTCAATTTGTATAAAATATAAGAAATGTTTAGATTGTTTTATCTCAGGTCAAATTTATACTTATAAAAGATGATTGTGCTAACCTAACTGATAAGTGATAAATTATTATAAGACGCATTAACTGCATAACGAAAATTGAGTTTTTCAAACTGGTTTTGCTAACAATAGAAACCCGTTTACTATATTTATTGGTTGTATTGTCCTGCAAATTGTTACATCATAGTATCAAATAGAAAATTAATTGACTAGTTTATTGTGCTGATGTAAATAATTAATTTGTTCAAACCAAAGAAGTTTCTGAAAACTATACAAGATCAAACAACCAAATAGCTTATTGTTCGACTATCAAGAAGTTTCTTCCACGAGTTTCTAAGACTGCCAGTTGTTTGAATGATGAGCTGCATGTTACTCACCTGAATAAATATACTTCTGAATTATATTTTGGTTCTGTTCTGGAAAGTGGGAACTTGTTCTACTCCTAAACACTTAAAATACCTTTTTAATCATGCTAGTAGCCACATGCCGAAACCAAGTTCTTCTAAATTAGATTATTAAAAGTCAAAGTTTATTAAATAAATTTGCGTTTGTTAAATCTAAAAACTATATAACTAAATAAATAATAATAATAATCGTACAAATATTTATTTAACATTAACAAAATTTCAACATTGAGAAAGTTACAAAAAGTTGAGAGAGCCTCGCTCGTGGGTTTTTGAGTTACGTAATCAAAAAGAAGTAAACATATTTTAAATAATTACTTGGAATCTAATGTGTTTAACTGCAAGCAAACAAAAATATTGTCATATAATACATACAGACGGAGGTTTATATATTGGGGTGATGTGCAGTTTTCCGATCTGAATACTATCATAACCATCAGTACAATCTGTTTTTTAAGTACCGTACAACACCATCATTTTGATTCCTTCGTTGTATAATACATCAAAAACTACCAAATTATACAGTACAGAAATTAGACTAACCTTTAATTATTTCTTTTAGAGTTTCCAATCCGTCTAATTTACATGCCAGAAAATGGTATTAAAGTCATGGATTCCTCGACTTTCTTGAAAATGGATCAGCTTGAAAAACTTGATTTACAAGGCAACAATCTAACTGAAATCAAAGCATCCACATTTCCAAACACTACTATTCGAAGCCTTGTTTTAAACGATAATCAAATTACAACCATAGAATCCAACAGCTTAAATAACATTAATGAAATCAATCTTAGTAGTAACCAAATAAATAAAATCAATTCAACCACTTTCAAGGGATCTGTAGTACGAAACTTATATCTACCATGGAATTTCATCGAGACCATTCAGCCGAAATCGTTTAGTACCCTTGACTACCTTCAAAAACTTGATTTAAACCATAACAAACTGACAAGAATAGAAAAAGACAGTTTTTCTGGATCTTCCATGCGTAGATTAGACTTGAGCTATAATTCAATTGAAGTTATTGACTGTAAAGCTTTTATAAATGTACAGAACCCTTTTGAACTTGATTTATCACATAACAAATTAAATAATATCTCTCAAAACACGTTTTCAGGATCCCTAGTTCAAAAACTAACCTTGACCACCAACTACATAGATAAAATTGAGACTGACACTTTTACTAATGTCAGTCATCTTCAGTTTTTAGATCTGAGTTTTAACGAGATTAATACTATCTATGCAAACTCGTTTTCTATACCTTCACTCAAAGAACTCGATTTATCTTCTAATAAAATTAAAACGATTGACTCCAAAGCTTTTGATGGAGCCATCTCTCTTTATCTATTGTTTTTGGAATAGAATCTTTTAAAAAAAATTGAAAAACATTTCCTTTCAGGATCGGCAATTCGGATATTAAATTTAGGCAGCAACCATATTGCTACAATCGAACTTGATGCGTTTAGAAGCTTAAACAATCTCACGGAGCTTGGTTTGCAAAATAACAACTTGACCAAAATTAATGTAGATACGTTCCCAACTTTTACGCTTCAAAAACTACTTCTTCACGGGAATCAAATTACTTTTACTGAACAAGAGTTCTTCGAAAGATTTAGTAATCTTAAAGATCTCCGTCTAGGTTATAATAGTTTAAGTAAGATTCCTTCATTTTCTGGGTCACTTCGTTCACTGTATTTGGATAGAAACAATCTATCGCAACTTGATTTAACATTTACTAAAATAGCAAAAATAGGTAAAAACAGTATTTTAGGATCTGCACTTGAAATATTATACTTAGCTTACAATAAAATTGCTGATATTGAACCTTATACGTTTAATAATTTGACTAGTATACGTGAACTAGGTTTAGGGGGAAATCAGCTAAGTAGAGTCAATAGAAATGTTTTTTCAGTACCTACACTTGAAGAATTGGGTTTATGCTGTAACAAAATAACATTAATTGAATCCCAAGCATTTCATGGTCTACATCTCCTCAGACTCGATCTAAGTCAAAATAAACTAACCACACTTAAAAGAAGTAGCTTTTTGGAATGCACAGTTAAAGAGTTGAAACTAAAAAACAATGAAATTGCAAGCATTGAACCAAATCTCTTTGATCATATGAGCACCCTGCGCAAACTCGACTTGTCATATAACAAAATACATAAAATAGACAGAAATGTTTTCAGGGCATCGACCTTAAAATTATTATTGATGAGTCAAATTGACAAACTATCAGTCTATGATTTCGAGCAAATATCGAATTTGACAGCTATATACTATGACTCACTTTCGTATTATTTTCGATAATTTATATATTTTAAAGAAAAACGTGGAGGAAAGCAAGGAATTCAATGACCAAAGATCAGTTTAGAGAGCGTTAATATTACAAACTTTTTGGTAACTGTATATTGTGAGATTCACTGAGCCTCAAAATATCTTGATTTTTGCTTAAAAATAGTTGACAATGAATAAAATTTTTCATCAATATGTTCTCTCATCATCAAATTACATCGACATAGTTATTTAATCATATATATTGAAACCAGACTAAGAGCTGCAGAAGCAGCTGCATTTTATACTGGGTGTTTTGTTAACGCCGTGGTTGAGAGGTTATTTGCTTTGCAACCTTTAATTTAATTTAACTTTGTTGAATTTTGAACAATATCTTTGTCGATTGAACCTGTGGATGTTTTATTTACTGTCTGCTCTTGATTTACGAATATTTAATTGTTATATAGATGCATTATGATTGATTTTTTATTGTTTACTTTTGATTTGTAAATTCGTTTTAACTTTGATTTCAATATATTTTGTTTTACAACAGTGTACTTTTATTATGTATATAAGCTCCTTTCCTGAGCTCAAAGCTGTTGCTAAGTTTAGCTGGGTAAGACCAATAAGAGGTTCTTTCGAGTAAGTATTTTGCAACGCGAGGTCACGTTGCATACACCTGCTTCAGTATAATACGTTATGCGTTTTTGAAACGCAGCACCGACAGCGGAAGTAGGTCCTTTTCAAAAATAACTTTGTGGTAAAATGCAATAATTTTCTATATCGTTACAAAAGGTTTTATCATAATTCATGTAGTAAATATTTCTGGGTGTTTAACAAAGGTACGCTACCACGTTTAGGCTGATGAGGTAGATTCAATTAATCACCAAACAAATTCTAGGTTTAACTATTTTAAAAGCATTCGATAAAAAGTTGATTAATATATGAAAATTACAAGATATCCTGTTCAATAAGAACTTAATCAACTGAAGAATTCTTGGTTTGTGCTCATTTCTAGAAGGAGTTATTTTCTCGACGGGAAGCCACGAGCCCCATTCCCTATTGCTGCTACTTTACTATATCCTTAACGCACGTTATGTATGGATTCTCTAATATACATATAATAATATTTAATTTAAGTTGTTAATGTCTATTGTTTATTAATGTACATATGCGTTTTGGGCCTTCTTTTCAAAGGTTTTGGATAGCAATGTTTACATAAAGCAATTTATAAGCATTTCCTAGAATTCTACAAATCTATGAGTACCATAAAATCGTAGATATAAGACACGTATCTATTTAGCTGAATTACTTAATTATTGTCAGTGTAAAACTGCTTACATAACATTTTAACTGTACATAAGAACCAGGTTGCAAAAAATAAATGATTTAGACTTCCTTTCGGAATACCCAGTAACAAACCAAAAAGTAGTAAAGAATTTGAAACGATTAACTAAATAGCAAGCTAAATTTAGTGTTTCCTCCAACATTTCCAGTTCCGTAGCTAAACCATCTTAATAGGGGGCGGCTCTAGCAAATTCTTAGAGTAGCTCGGATTTTCATACAGTGAAGGCATTGAGAGTTGTGTCGTACTCTAACGGCGGCGTGCAGGATTTACATTCCAGCTCTATGATTCTCAAGAATTGTTACGCCGGAAGCTAAGCGGCTGCCAGGCTCCATTTACACTCTTGCAAGGGAGGCCCTTAATTAGCTGTTACGCCACTGATTATACATATTGTATTCTCGACCTACTAACACCCTGCATGCCAAAGAAATAAAAACATTTTTTTTCTGCGATTTGTATAGATTTGTTTTATAAGCATCTTTAAAAGTTAACTAAAGTCAGTTTTACTTCAAACATTAACTAATACAAGAACTGACAAATCGATTTCGTACGTAAAGAAAAACGATAATTTATTGCCATTAGACTACTTCACTACTTGATTTCAAATTGAAACTTTCTACAGCACTACCATACGTATTAGTATGAACTAAGTCGCTATAGAACCTAAGTCGACAAGATCAACGTCTGTAAACAATAACTATTGTTTTGTCTATGTTATAATCTTTAAGAAAGAGGTAAGCTAAAAATATTCTTTGTTATCTTCTTATTTAAAAATAATTTATTTCTTAGATTTAATGACAATGCTATTTTTTGCTTTAATTTCAACATTCTGCTTTTCCGGATTATGTACAACGCAAGAATGCAGTTACGATATAGATAAGTTTGAGAAAATTTCTTCCAGCAATATGACATCGATTGAACAAATGATAAACGAAATAAATGCCCGTCTGGTTCGGAATGGTTCTCTCCCAGGTCTTATTGAATATTTGACACTCAGCTCTTGCATATTCCCACATTTTGCAATAAATTCAGTGTTAAGGTTTTTGTTGGAACTTAAAATACTACACATCTACTAAGGTAACAGCATCGGAAAGCTTTTTTTTTAAATTAAGTTTAAATTAACTGTCCGGTAAAATAAAACATTCAAAAGAAGTTGTGTTTATGTTCATTTCTGATATCTTAAAGTTTCTCTATGTATTATTTTCTTTATTAATTAGCTCGGCGATTCTTAAACTGTGAACCGGTGAAACGTGCAGTGTGTCTAGACTATTCCTGGAGATTTCTTCTTCACAAGTACTTGTAAACTGTTATATCTACCAGACATGGCTTGAACTCCATAGGTGCAAACTTCAACGCCATTTTCCCATTGCAAGTTTGCATCATTTGTAATTCTGAACAACTCGATACGAGAGTGCGAAATAGCAAGTCTTCAACTGTTGTAGCACCCTGACTGGGAATCGTTACTGCTGTTTGTTGTTTCATCAAGTTGTATGGCAAACAATTTTCTACTAATTCGGATTCAAGCTCTTACTGAATATCCAGATATATCGTTAATTTTTCGGCAAATAGTATTGTCCGACAGAGGACTTAAGTTGTTTAGTATAGCTTTCACCAAACATTGTTTCTGTAATGGCTATAACATCTGGTAAAATGAGTCACTACAGTCGTATGTGGCTTTTTACATTTGGCTATTTTATAAACCACTGTACGATGCCAGTACAGCTCTTTTATTTACCTTGAGGACTTTGGGGAAATTTGACTTTTGTTTCTCAAAAGATCCGAGTTACTTTGCAAAAAATTCATGGGACTTACCGATATATTCTTTGTGCAGACGTTCTAAATGCCTCTTCAATTTATTCGGTTTCATAAGGGTTTCATGTTATGTTATTTGCAGCCAAAATTTAAAAACTAATTTCGGTGCTTGTAAAACCGAAGTTTACGTCATTTTGGTCTATGTTTTTATATAGACGTTTTATTTATTCTAAAGTATGAAAATAAATTCAATGTGTATGTAGTTTAACTTTCGTGTTTTATTTATATAAGTTATATTTAGGTACCGTATTGTTGGAATCCTGACTTCTAGTAGCGAAGATATTATTTATTTTTGTGTATAAAGATTAAAAAGAATTACTTTCAGTTTTGAAAAACGAGAGAGCGGCTGTAGGCTTATAATGCTTATTTTATTTTAAGTTATGGAGCCAATGTAGGTTCCTTGGTGAGTAAAGAAAGAGTGCAATTTAGCATCGAAACATGGTTTTTAAGTTTTGATATACAGGGTGTTATTTTGCGAGAAGCCCATATACCGCGTATTATTTCCCGAGGCACTTATATACAGGGTGTCAGCCTACGAGAAGCTGAGTAGGTTGGTTTATGGTTTTCTTTTGACTTTCAGCTTCTGACGCTCTTAATTCTTACTATTTTTAAGACATACTTAGAGTTTCTGTAAGTGTGAGCTTTTATTTTTTCGTTTAAGGTAAGTTTAGCTTGAACCACGTCCATCTTCGGCTTGCACCTACAGGATTGAACATCTTTCGTCATACGTAACGGGTATTAGGCCGCTTTTTCGGGTTTTTCCCGTTACAATTTTAACCGAATTTAGAACAGTAAAATAGTTCATAATTCTTCTTTGCCTGAGTCTTACGTTTCGGCCCTTCTTATTTACTTAAAATTGTCACCATCGCAGAGTTTTTGTAGTAAGCCCTTTTTTTGAAAAACCAAATTTTGTACCTGAAGAATCGCGTTTTATAGGATAACAGAGACAAAAATGGAAGAGTTGGTGCGCGTAAGCGTGCGGTCGAATGATTGATAGAAGCGTTGCTTATTATAGTGAGGTCTATACCAACAGTATCGCAGGCATAGCATGTCTGCAAGGAGGCGATTTTTAACTAATATTCAAAGATACTTTCTTTCAGTATCGGCAATTCAAATATTAAGTTTGTATCGCGTCACAATTAAACCTGATGTGAATCTTAAACAATTTCACAAAGGTAAGTTTGCTAGATAATAACTGGATGCAAGTATGTTTTCAACTTTCATAGCCAACAGTAGTATACTATACGGCCATAGGTCTGAAGTGATCAAAACTATTAAAAAGCTAATAGTTTATCCAATGACAAAACTTATTAATCAAAGTATCTACTGGCAAATTGTCTCACTTTCGGCCAATATCACTTGTCTCTATGTTATCCAAAATATCCTCAAGGCTATGTTTTCGCTTTTGACAACAATAGCTTTCTTTCAAGCATTTAATCTGCTTGCAGTTTTGTTTCCCTAATATGTCATTTGTGTCCTTTTGTTTCAAAATAGCGTCAAAATGTCCAATTTTCCTGAAATAGAGGGCCGCGATCTTGTACATTGTTGGGAATTTTTGTTAGTTACTCTATAAACCACAAAGAATGATTTGCTTTCATTATATTATCAACGTTGACAAAGAAAAGTTAATACTGAGAATCTCCGGCAAAATGGAGAGCATCGCAATCATCAGATATATCTAGCCCTGGTAATCGGATGATTTCACCCAAAAAAAGCCATACTGAAGAAAGAATTTGACTACCTAGTAGAAGAAGACTTAGCGAAGAATGTGAATCGCTTTGGGCCGCATCATTAGTGCTGGTGTCCAAGACAAATGGTGTAGTGCGTTTGTGTATCGACTACCAACGTCGACGACGAATACGTTGTTCTCGAGATATCGTATTAGAAGAACAAAACTAAACTTTGAGGCTTTGTATCTTGCAAACTATAAAAAAACGTTATGCAGGGTGTCTTGCGACTCGACTGACGTAGTTTAAAGGTGTGTTCTTAGGAAATTTCAAGTCGAAAATACGTAATACATAATGTCCGAAACTCAATATTAAAGAAGTTATAGTTGATAGCATTTTCTATACAACAAATGGTTTGGCATTTTTATTATTTGAAATTAATGCAGAAAGTTAGGCCGGTGAATTATTTTGTCATATTGTCATTACAATTGATCTTTGCTTGACATTTAGCTTGCATTATTTTTGCCACTTTAACGTTTGCTAATGGCTGCATTTTTAAATCAAGAATATGCCGACATTCACTTTGCTTATGGGTACTGTGGCGGATGAGCGATATTGAATTCAAAAGAAGTTGCGCAACACATAGCATAACATTGTTTTCAGTCCTTTGAGCTTAAACATTAAATCATGTTAGCTAATTTTGCAGAATAATGTTTTCTGCATTAATCTCTAATTTATATTTAATGTTTGGCTTGAAGTTTCTTTTAAAGGAACCATCAAAAGCAAGAATGTTAGTAAACTTTTTGGTTGCTTACACCCTGTATAAATAATTTCTTTTCGTTTAACAATAAAATAACGTTAATATCTTGGTTAATTTCGTTATTTGTTTTTAATTATCTATTTGATTTTAAAAATCGCCATAGTAGTTTAGTGATTTATTGGGCTTTTCGAGCCTACATCCGGTCAATCGGACCTTTCGGGTTTGTCGGGCCTTTTTTCCTTCTCGACTCTTTGAGTTTCTTGCGTCTATCGGGCTGTTTGGATCTCTCGGACCTGTCAAACCTCTTGAGCCATACGGGTCTATTGGACTTCTTGGGCTTGTTGGCCCTTCGGGCTTGTCTGTTGGGTCGATTAAGGAGTTACGGGATTTCTTTCTTGAGCGGCGTCGAGTTTGTCCCCAGTCGGGCCGGGTCAGACTGCACCTGGAAGATTCGGCTCTTAGAATTCCTGTCTTGACACGTTTTTATTAACTCAATAGCAGACTGCGACATTATTGCAAAGGCCAATTTATGGCTAAGTGTTCGTCATCAGTACGGGAATCCCAACCGCATTTTCGTACGAACCACTGACTGACTTGCTTACGCTACTATTAGCATGTGGGTTTTCCTCCATTCAAGAAAATTCATTGGTACGCACTGGGTACTTTTAGTTTTATATAGAAAGATACTTATATGTATCTATTTTTGTATAGTCTCAGTTTCCTGATTTGCAAAGAAACACAATTAACTGTAGAGAACCACAAAGGAACAGCAATTATTAATGTCAAATCTCGTTTACTTAATTTGGATTACAGTTAGTCGCCTGTCGGCAAATTAGAGATGAAACTTTGGATACATTGTTGGATACACTTCAGCAAGGTATTCTTTGTACTGGAAACCCACATCGATATTCCTCCACTGTCGCTCTTGCATTTCCGTCACAGTTTAAGCAGGACACCCTGTATGATAGGGAGAATTATAAAATTGATGAATAGAGCGTTGAAAACCAAAAAAAACTGTTTGTTCCTTTTGTGCTGATTTTATAAATAAAGTGCTTAAGAAACAGTTTATTTTAAATAGGACACCCGGTATAATTATAACTACATAAATTAGAATATAATAAGAAAATATCCAAGGTGACTTCTCTATAATTTTACTGTATTATCAATTCCAAGTTCACATATTATACATACGTATTGTAACCTTATGTGCGACTACAGTAGAATTTTTTCATTCCAACTTTAAAAACTCTTTAAGAGGTAGGATAATAAAAATAATTTTCGTGTATGTTTTCGTGCAAAAGTATAATTTATTTTTCAGATTAAAAACAATATGATGTTTCTCTCTTTAATTTTAATAATATGTTTGAGATCATATGCAGCGCAAGAATGCAGTTACGATATAAATAAATTTAAAGAAATTTCTTGTTCCAAAATGATTTCCTTTGAGGATACCATAAACAAAATAAATGCAACTCTGACTCAAGATAATTCTATTCCAAGACTAATTGAATATTTAGAGCTCATCTATTGCGAGTTCCCGGACTTAGAAATAAATTCGTTGTTAAGATTCTTGCCCGAACTTAAAGAAATAAGAATTTCGGAATACTCGGACATCAAAAATTTGCTGTATGTAGGAGCTGATTTTGACGAATCAATAAACGGTGCGTATTAATACATTTAAAAAAATTGGAATAATTAACTGTTTAATTTTCAACACTTAATTTTTGAAAAGACTATAAATTTGTTTTAATAATTTCAACATTTCCAAGTTGCCTTGCTAAAGAAAACATTTATTTGTAAACTGCCTTGTATAACTCTAATACGGTTGACCTTTGGTCCAGCATATTAATCAATATAGTAAGGAAACAGGTTTGTTATTATCGCCTTCTAAATTGCTGTGGCCGCATCCCATTCAAGATTTACATCTATATTAATTTGCTAGTTAGCTGTAATTTAATAGTCGATTAATTCAAAGCGTCACGCAAAATGACATTTGGAAAAACAAAACAGCAAACTTACAAAAGGTCAAGAAATCAGATTTATGCAGACGCTTTAATTTGCAGGGCGTGTTTTAGTAAAACTAACACAATAATTTTTTTCAGAATTTCCAGTTCGTATAATTATCATAATTAGAAATGCTATTGAAACCATCGATCCTAAAGCCTTCTTGGGGATAGACTATCTTGATGAACTCAACCTACGAAAAAACAAACTTACTGAAATCCAACCGTTTACATTTTCAAAAATTGCTATGCAAAAGTTAATTTTAGATGATAATCAAATAACAACAATAAACTTCAATAAACACAACATTACCGAAATCCATCTAAGAAAAAACAAAATAAATAGAATCAACTCCACTACTTTTGAAGGCTCTACAGTGCAAAAATTATATCTATCAGAGAATGTCATCGAGATCATCGAGTCAAAATCTTTTGCTACTTTAAAGAACCTTTACGAACTTGACTTGAGTTCGAACAAGCTGACAAAAATAGGAAGAGATACTTTCTCGGGATCTTCATTGCGTATATTGAGTTTGTCCGATAATAGGATTCAAGTTGATGATTCTAAAGCTCTTATAAGTATCGAAAATCCCTTTGAGCTTAATTTAGGATATAATCATTTACGCAATAATATTTATCGAAGCACATTTTCAGGAACTCTAGTTCAGAAGCTAATGTTGAATAACAACTTGATAAACATTATTGAGTCCGATACTTTTTTTAATGTTAGTTATCTTCAGTCTCTTAATCTGTTTCAGAACGACATTAGTAGTATCTATGCAAACACTTTTTCTATACCTTCACTAAAGGAACTCGATTTATCTTATAATAAAATCACAGCCATTGATCCCAAAGCTTTTGATGGAGCTGTCTCTCTTTCTAAATTGTCTTTGAACGAGAATCGTTTGACTAAAATTGAAAAATATTCCTTTTCGGGATCGGCAATTCAGATATTAAGTTTGCACTACAACAATATTGCAACAATTGAACCTGATGCCTTCAAAAGCTTAAACAATCTCACGGAGCTTAATTTGCATAGTAACAATTTAACCATAATTGATGCAAATATGCTGTCGATTTTAACACTTCAAACATTAGATCTTTCGGCTAACAAAATAACCTTTATAGAGCAAGCTTTTTTTAAAAAATTGAGTAATCTTCAATATCTCGATTTAACTTATAATTATATAAATAGAATTCCTCCTTTTCTTGCGTCGCTGCGTACGTTACGTTTGTCTACTAACAGAATATCTGCTCCAGAACCTACCGACTTGCAAAATTTAATCGAATTAGATTTAGAAGCTAACGGAATCACTAAAATAGATAAAAACGGTTTTTCGGGACCTACACTTGAAATATTAAATTTACGTGCCAATAATATCGCTACTTTTCAACCTTATGCTTTCAGTAACTTAACTGGTCTACGTGAACTGAATTTAGCACATAATCTGCTAAGAAATATCAAAAAAAATATTTTTTCAGTATCTACCCTTGAAATATTGGACTTTTTTAGGAACGAAATAACAGTCATTGAATCTGAAGCATTTCAAGGTCTACACCTCCTCAAGCTCGAGCTAAGTCGAAATCAACTAACGACAGTTAACAGAAGTAGCTTTTCGGGATGCACAATCGACCAGTTGCTTCTGCACGGTAATAAAATTGAGCATATCGAAATGGATGCTTTTGCTGACATGAACAGCCTACGCGAACTCGACCTATCAGCTAACAGAGTAAGTGAAATAGATAGAAATGTTTTCAACCTACCTACATTAAAATCATTACATTTGTATTTTAATTATCGGATCAGTAAACTGTCAGTTAGAGATTTCGAGCAGTTATCTTATTGCCTTGTGATAAGATTGAAAGAATTTCGAAATTTCCCCTGATTGAGACGAATAAGAATTATTTAATCGTATAAGTATAAGGTCGTTTTGACAAGTGTAAATAGTAATAGTTACTTGTAGCAAGTTAAATGCATAGAACTGCCTAGTTTAAGATTTAATTAGCATTGGATACAAATGTGATTATGTAATATATTTAAGAAATAAAGTAAAACAAAAACTGTTTAGATTTTGATTCTTTGTTAAGATATTTTTAAAAATTAATATCAAATATTAAACGGCAATATTGTTAAAAGTAGAACTAGCCATTAGAATTTTAACCAATTGTTTAGGCACCCATTTCTTCACGACATCGACCAAAAGTTTCCATTGGAATCGAAGATAATAAATTTCGAACTAGATGGGAGTAGAACGGAACTTGAACTAGATGTGGCGAAAGCCACACACTTGCTTAACCCTTCACAAAATGTCAAAACAATTTTCTCGATGCGAAAAGGAATTTTCCAATTGTAAACACCAAGGTGTGTTAACAAGCTAAAGAAAAAAATATTTTCCGGGAGACCTAATAAAAAAAAACAAGACAAAACCACTTACCCTCGCTCGATTCAGGCTTGTCACAAGACTAAATGAAGTCTTCCGCTCTACCAAACTTTTTCCCCTACGATGCGTAGTATATTCAATCAGAAATCATGAATTTCGAAAACTTAAATTTTAAATGCTCAAAAAAGACTTAGGAATAAAAATGACATGACCAAACAGCAATATAATGTAAAAGAACAATGATAAGTGCCAACACCCTAAAGAGGACGTCATTGTAAATAACAGTTTAAATTTAAAGAAAACCAAATAAGCTGATATAGAAGTCCTAACTTCGATTCATTTTCGTTAAGCCATGCAACGTTCACTTCTTGCTTCCGTTTCACGTGTTATATTTGATCCGTGCTTTCAGTATATTCGTCTATTTTTCTAATACGTTTCTTCCATTGGAGAAGTCTTTTTGTTAGTTAAGAGTTTACACCGAGAGGCTGATTAATTTCGTTGTAGTTTTTTACGTTTGAATTAAATTCCGTATTTACGGTTTTTTTAGGTGAATCTGCAACCAGATCTGTATCTCAGAGGGGATATCGCGATAAGTTTTCTTGACTTCTCAGTTCTCGATTCCTCTAAATTTTTGTGATTAAAAAGTTTTAGTTTCTTTGTAGCTTTAATTTTCCAAATCTTTTTTATTATTTGATAGTAATTTGATGCTTATAAACATTCTCAAAGTTTTTACGATTTAGGATGATTTATAATTAGGGATAATTATTTTCTGAATTGCGGTTCAAATATTTGCTGCGTAGATTTTTTGTATTTCTATACTTTTCTAAGCCTTCGATATATTTCTACTACATATTATTAGAGTGTTTGTGATAAATAAGAACTTGAACATTTTTTTAAATTTATTTATGTTTAGCTCACTGATATTTATTATTTACTTAATCTAATTGTTAATTTGTTTGCTTAAATTCTTTTTTGCCTGTTTATTTGCTTGGTGCAACTCGTTAAAGATTTAGAACAGTGTACCTCTTTTTAATTTCGCTATTTTTTTTTTTGATAAAAAGCAACCGCACATGAGCTACCTTTAAAAAGACGAACAACGTAAGAAACTAATATCTACTAACTACACCTGCTACTTATTCAAATTTCATATACAAAAGTGTAAGGAAAGTTGAAACAAAATAATTAGAAAACAAACCTTACATTACAGTTGCTAAATCGTAATAGGAAACCAGCCCTTATCAAATCGCTTACTAGATCTACGTTGAATCGTTGCGAATTCTACAGCTCGATAACCTCAGAAAAGCCCCGAGAGGGCGTGTACGAGAGAGCTACATGTTGACCAAGTACACTCGCATCCAAAAATCTTCCGGCGGGAAATTTAAATAAAACTAAACGCCGCCAATAACATGTAATAGATTTAAGACAACTTTTTGTCAGTTAATGTACTCGAGTAAAATTACGCTTCTGATTGGTTGGCGTCGTTTGTTATTGAAATTAGTTCGCATATTTTCCGGGGCTTTTCTGAAGTTAGTCGCGCTGTAATTTGGCAACTGCGGAGTTCTGTATCTAACCTCCAATTTTTTTTTCTGTAAACGAAGCAACCGGAAAAGTCATGTATTCCTTGTCTTTTGACGTGTGAAGTTTGTAATTTTCGTTACGGGTGGTGCTCAATACCGTTGTTTTATCTGTTTGTTGTTATTGGTCTTTTCGTTTCTGTTTTATTATTCGTTTGTTATTGATTAACTGTTAGTTCTCATTGTTCATTAATTTTGTTATTTAATTTTTATGATTTATCCCAATAATTGTTTGAAATGGATAAAGACTTAAGTATGGATAATATGAGTGACATCTTGAGCGACGAGAAAAATTGCTCGATATCTGTTTCTGAATCAAGCGAAGAGATTTCGAGGAATTGCTATTTGAAGAAAAAACAAAACTTGTTTCAAGAAAACAATAATAAGATATCAAGAAGAAGAGTTTATAGAATATTTCCCATCTCGAGCTTTGCTTTCTGAAATTTAATGCTAACTTTTCAACATTTGTTTCAAGATGTTGTGTTTCATATAACGATTACTTTTTTTCGAGGTTTTTGCTACCAGCGCCAATGAACGATTATTAGCAACTGTCTCGTCGGCTAGCTCCGTCATTGGTGGTTTAGATGTTAACAATAACACTGGAGATTCTTGTGATAGCAATGGTATTGGCGATACTTTTGATGCCGATGGTATAGAAGATAGTGGTGTAAGAGATTCTTTCGATGATGACAGTAAAGTTTTCGTTTTTGATGCAGATGGTACAACGCCAGCTTTCAATGTGGATCGCATTAAGGTATCTTTTGAGATAACAGTAGAATCTACTGTTTCCGATGACAGCTGAATATCTGGATGTATGAAATCTTGAACGTTTTATTTAATTCAGTGGCAACTAGCTCCCACAACTTTTTCATTGTTCGTATCTTTGTCGTACCAACTTGTTTTTTGTATTGTCCATACAACGAAATCAACGACTTTGTGTGGTTATGGTGCCAAGACACACATTCAACTACATCATCGTTGCTTGAAGGCGTAGATATTTTATCTTCCTCACCTGGTGAAGGTGCTTGTAGAATTACAAATGCATTCAGCTCCTCTATAAATAAAACTGAATAGCAATTCAACTAATAATTATTTTTTTATAACGTATTTTTCACTTTTACATTATCTTCAATTGCAGTTATCAATAAAAACAGCTCGACACTATTAAAGAGATTTTACAATAATAAGGAATGAACGACAAGAATTAACAAAAACACACAAAAAACTTTACAAGGCGAAGCAAGCTCTAATTGTAAAGTCACCCAACTTACACAAATGATGGAATTTGAGGTTAGATCTACAATAAGGCGACTCCTAACGGTAGCCGCATAAACTTATGTTTGTTATTCCAACACAATAGAATTACCATCTGATTCAGTTGCGGTGCGTGCGCTTTAAAAAAGTACATCAAACCGTTAGGGACCGTCAGCAACCGTCAGGGATTTTTGTTGGAATAAACCTTATAGTTCCAACTTTATTATTTATAGTATGATATTTTTTTATCATTTATTTGGAATTTTAGCAGTTTCATTATTATAGGTACGACACTGGAATTTTTAGTGCTTTCATTTTTAGTGTAACGATAACTTGTTTTTCACCTAGAAAACTTTCCTAATTGCTTAGAGGAAACTATCTTGCTTTCAATTAGCCTTTCCCCACGTTTGTACGAGGCGGTTAAGAATTATCATCTAACTCAATAATACAGTAGCGTCAAGCGTCAACTTTGTATTTATTTTTAATAAAGTTTTCTCTAAAGTGAAGTTCTTTAAATGTTAATGTTATTGAAACTATTGAATTTGTTCCGTAAGTATTTACCACATTGTATATTTGCAAAAAGGGAAATTCGAAAACGTAACAAAATGATAGAACGATTGGAAATGTCATGTCCCGTTTAGAACCAAATGTGTTCTATACATTAAAAAGGGGTTATCTGTATGACGGCTGTTTTTCCAATAAATTGTTCAGATTTCAACTCCGCATACACACGTATAATATCATCAAACCATCCTCAAGGTTAATGGCCTACCAAACCGGCTTCATATAATATCACATGTTTACATAGTTTATAACTTCAAGCGGCAACGGGTCTTACTAAAATTTTTTATTTAGAATTTCGTAACGTTTAATAGCAATGTAATGTAAGTAAATACTTTATATGTTTTTTTGTAAAAAAATTATTTTTTAGATATACCTAACATGTCAACGTTTCTATTAATTTCAATATTACTATATTTGGGGCGATGCGTGGCTCAGGAATGTGATTACGACATAAATAAAATTGACGAAATTATCTGTTTTAATCTAAAGTCAGTTCGAGAAATAGAAGACAAAATAAATTCCACTTTAATGGAACTCGGTTCAATTCCGAAGCTAATTGAGTTTTTGGAACTTAAAAACTGTGAACTAACAAATTTAACGTTACATTCGTTTAGATTCTTAATTAATTTGAAACGATTAGAAACCCAAGACACCACTATTAGAAGATTGACAAATAGTAAAGTAACCGAAGCACAGAAAATCTCACAGAATCCCTACGAAACGATTGAGGAAACAGTTGGTACGTAACGATCGATATATTTATTAAGCTAATTACGTTTATCATTAAATAGAACTGAGAAGAACAATTAACACATTTATGTTTGGATGAAGTCAATGTTACAATTACAATTTTAATTATTAATTTTAATACATTCTCTAAAGATATTTAGCTTTTAAGTCGGAAAACTCAAACTCCTTTTACTGGAAAGATTAATCTGACCATAACCTATGCAGCGCTACCTATTGATGTTCTTCTTGGCTGATGATATTTTTCAGTATCTTTCATTGTGATATTAAAATTAATAATTGTATTCCACTGTGTTCTTGAATTCAACTATTACTGTATTGAGTCTAGGTTGCGAACTGAGAATCCGCACTAAACCACAGCCTTCTATAATTTACAAGCCATGCTGAGAGATTTGGCAACATTGCTTCTATTGAAAGTGGTGGTCCGACTTGAAAGATGAAAGTTATTGACGCCGACGTGCTTTTTATGT
>VTPC01002172.1:0-14654 GCA_011009095.1 Ignelater luminosus
AAAAAACATTTCTGATTTGTTGCAAAATGCATCAGAAGAAATATTCAAATGCAGACCAAACGGACAATTTACTGCCTTATATGTATTTGAATCTGTAAATTGATATTGTGACGTAATAACGTGAATTAAAAATGAGCTGAAATCAAATATAAAACAAAAGAGTCTCTTATGAAAGACTTCAGCATACAGAGTCAGAACTGAGAAACGCAATACTATGCAGATTTAAGGACTCGATAATTCGTTCATACCCATCATGGTAAAGATGAAAATTGATGTTAAACAGATTTTGTATAGCGCCCTATAGTATAAGAAAATATCAACGAACAGTCTAACGTGCTATTAACACTGAGAGCAAAATATTTTGGTTTTAATAAAAATATATCTCAGATATATTCTATTATTAGCAAAATGTATGTATGTCTATTTCAACAAATAGAAAAGCTAGAAGAAATATATTGCAGTGGATAGACGAATATAGTAATATCTTGGACATAATAAATTTTACTTGAAAACATCTTGCTTTATTGAAGTTGGCGGATATATGAACTCATTTTATTATTCAAAATATTTACCTCTGATATTTTCAAAGAATCTTTCCGTTTGAAGTGGTTGGGCATTTTTAATGGAATGAATAAGACGAGTTTTATTTTGATGAATATTTCCATTTCTAGTTGTTTTGATTTTTATGTTCAATGGGACTCTTGATTAATTTGATGTTTGGAATGCAGCCTTGAATTTAAATAGTATAGTCTCATGTTGACAGTACTTTCCTTAATTTGATTTAATGCATAAGTAATAAATAATAATTTTTATGATCAACACTACATATAAATTGCAAATACATAAATTGTTATAAAATGATTTAAGTTATTTTTAGGTTAAAAATTTATTTTTAAAATAATCGCAAAGTTTGTTTAAGATTTCAGCCCAATTAATCACCGGGTTCTACAAGTCGTTAATGAAACGCTAAAGTAAGGAGCTAGCCTGACCTTTAAAGAGAGTAACGTTCCATTCATAAATTAACGATTGTCACAGGTGTACTACGAGACTATCGGCTTAACGTACTCGTGTATAGGACTACTAACGTTAGACCCGGTTTACAGCAAAGTTCCATCTGAGATGTGACCGACCGGAAAGTTACCCGACTTTGAGAAACGTGTGAGGAGTGTTTAAAGCTCGTTGAGGTATACCTTAAATACATCTACGCAGGATGTGTTGGAACAGATATTTTGAATTAAATATAAATAATGAAAATCATTTTAACTATCATACAAAAGACCCTGAAAATATTCCCATCATTAAACTGACTGCTCGATGACTTTTATAAATCACAGAAGCAGACTGTATAAATAAGTATAAAAAATAACCAGACAGAAAACAAAAGAAAATGTGAAACTGATATTTTACAATATAAACTATGTCATAATGTTGAAATACATGAAGTTTAAATGCCTTTCTCTTTTCGTAAAAGTAACTAGCAGTAAGAAATATAAGAAAATAAAAAATAAATTTTCCAGAAACAAAAATATAAAGTGAAAAATTTCAAACTTCCAATCTTTGTCTGATGATTGTATATTATAAATATAAATAAATTATAAATTGACATATTTAGTAGACGACAATTACAATATGACTATACGAATTTGATTTAACTAAAAAACTAGACTTCTGTACACTTTGATTATTATCTTTCAACTGGCATCGACAGCAACGCATTTTCATATAACTGATGCGGTTTATTGACATTCTAAATGCCACAAATAAATGGAATAAATTTTATACAGTTTTAATTAATTTTGTTGATCAACAGGAAAATCCGTAAGTTAATCAAATAGGTAGTGGTTTTTTTCTTTCACTTAACAACCTTTCACAAGGCTTGTCTGCAAAATGAATATGATAGCTTGTCAGGTATTTTAAAAAATAGAACTTTTACTAGAATTCTTGAAAAGATTCTATTTAAACAAAAACCAGGGAACGGTTTTCTACTGCTTTTTTACAAGCAGCTTCTAGCTTTATTGTTCTGAAATACAGCAGATTCCGGCCCTTCAAATAAATTTACTTCTTCTTCTTTCTTTTGCTAGCGAGTCAATTTTTTCATTATGCTCTGATGACTTGGCACCCATTCAAAGGCAACCCTATTGTAAATACATAAAAATCCAGTCAAGACATCTTTTCTTTCCTTTTTCCTGGGCATGGCATGTAATTATCTTTTTATTCACATCTTTCTTTTTCCCTACACTGCTTCTACTAGATTGATGTTCACACCTCTCTCAATTTATCCACGACTCTGCAGCTTTGTAGAAGAGTTAACCAGTCGAAATTTTGGCTTCAAAAGTAAAAAATCCAGCCAAACTCCCAAACGGCCCAGTTTTGTCATAGCAACCAAATGAAAACCGAGAGACGTAACCCAGCAGACATCCACCTTAAACTATGAGGCTCACCCCTTGAATTCTCTTCTTTCGTCACCTGCCTTGGTATTATCTTCATTCCCACCTTTAAGGTAGAACATGAACTGAAGTAAAGATTAAGCAATGACATTTCAAGACGTTGTGTCATACCTACATATCTTCGGCTGACATGCCATCATTCTCTGCCACCAAACTGCCATATACAATCGTTCGACTCCGACAGAAGAAAGTGCGAAAGTGTGCTACTTGACCAGGATTCCTCTTACAGAAGTTGATACATTAAAAGAACATATGCTCCAAACAATTTGGATTTTATCCCTAGTCCCTAAAATGCCACAGATGGTCATCTTTTCTTAATCCTTAAGAACCAGTTTCCCACTTTACTAGTCAAGTCATCGTCCACCATACTTTGTCTCTCAGAACACCGAACAATGTTTACTAAGCTTTTCCGTAGTGGTTAATGCAATTACACTGACCAACAATGGAAATGTTTCGGGCTCCAAAATAGCTGATTCTTATGTATTTCCACCTGCTGAATTCAAAAATTACCGATTAGCTCTTGTTTTAGAGATACAGTGACATTTTATATTTTCTACAGTCAACTGTCAAACTACAACAGTAATCTCGCTGTGGGTAGGTTATAAACGTAAACACTATTGCTGTGAAGGTGAATTTTATATTATTTCTGTTGTAATTAGTGCAGAATTTCTTGTTTTGGAGTGTTTAAAAAAGTAAAATTTGTTACATCAACATGCCACGGAAATTCAATGAACAATTTTTGTTACATTTTTGGTGAAATAACGTTTTCCTCACAGAAACGCAGTTTGACGCCTCTTGTAAAAACTGCCTACCAGCATTATTTTGGTATGAAGGTAGGGGACCAGGATAAGTCATGGACTCCACATATATGTTGCAACTCATGTTCAGTTTTATTACGAGAATGGCTGAAAAATAAAAAACGATCAATGGCTTTTGCTGTGCCTATGGTTTGGCGGGAGCCTACAAACCATACAGATGACTGCTATTTTTGCTTGACTCCGCCTATAAAGGCAGGATTATCAAGAAAAAAAGAGAAACAGTTCAATACCCGAATCTTCCATCTGCTATTCGACCTATTCCACATCCAGACAGTTTACCAATTTCTACTCCACCCCCAAATTATGAGCTGGAAGTAGAAAATGAATACAGTATGGAAGAAGAAGAACCCAACTAGCCTTCAACATCACATGACCCTGATTTTAAAGAAAGAGATGATGAACCGCACAGATTGAGCCAATCGAAGTTGAGTGATCTCATTTAAGACCTTGACTTATCACAGGAGAAGGCGGAACTTCTAGGGTCAACGTTATAACAATGGAATCTTCTTGAACATGATGTCAGGGTCTCCAAGTACAGACAACGTCAACGGGATCTGTTTTATCTTTTTGATAAGGAAAACAATCTTGTTTTTTGCTGTGACATTAATAGCTTGATGAAAAGATTGAATTTGAAGCATGATCCAACTGAATGGAGGCTGTTTATAGACTCCTTCAAGCTTAGTTTGAAAGCGGTATTGCTCCACAACGGCAACCGTCTTCCTTCTATTCCTGTTGGTCATACAGTTCACATGAAGGAGACTTTAGCAAACATGACAGCCCTTCTCGACTCAATCAAATATGCTGAACATAAGTGGAAAATCTGTAACGATTTAAAAGTCATTGCTTTACTCTTAGAAATGCAATTAGGGTACACTAAATACTGTTGCTTTTTATGTACGTGGGACAGTAGGGATAGGAAATCACATTATATTCAAGCAGATTGGCCTGCGAGAAATCTTAACTCTAGAGAGAAAAATGTCATTACCGAGCCTCTCGTGGATCCAAAAGATGTTCTTCTTCCACCACTACATATCAAGATTAATAAAGAAGGAATGAACCGAGAAAGACAGGCTTTTAAATACTTGAGGAAAAAAATCCTAGATTAAGTGATGCAAAAGTCAAGGAAGGCATCTTTGTTGAGCCACAAATGCGTCAACTCGTAAAGGATCCTGCGTTCGACCTAGTTTTGTAAGGGAAAGAAAAGGAAGCTTGGGAAGCTCTTAAGGGAGTTATGCATGGATTTCTAGAAAACAAAAGAGATAATACCTACACTCAGTTGGTGACAGTACTTCTACAAAAATACAATCAACTCGAATGCAACATGTCCCTAAAAATCCATTTTCTCCACTCCCATCTTGATTTTTTACCACCTAGTTGTGGAGCTGTCAGTGACGAGCACGGAGAAAGGTTCCATCAGGATATTTCTATGATGGAACGGAGATGTCAAAACCGCTAGAATGAAGCAATGCTTGAGGGTTACTGCCGGTTTGTGTGTAGGGATGCTCCAGAACTCACTTACAAGAGGAAAGCCAAAAGACAGCAATCTCATGAAGCCACAATTGATTCTCTGTAGATCCAACCACCTGGTAGGTGTTCTTTCATCAATTTAGGATGTAACTCTCATTTACAAAAAGAACGATCACACTTTTAATGTTGTTAGCATATGTAATTAATATTTATCGTTTTCTTTTAATCCTTTAAAATGAAAAAAACTAGAGCTAGTAAAAATCTTTCTTTGTGATATTCGTTTTTCTCAACCCAAAATTAGTAAGAATTGACTCATTAAGTGAAGGAAGTATGAAAAATGTTTTTTGCTGAGCAGTGTTATCAGAACAATATTTTTCATTATTCAGTCATATCAACAGTCAAGAGATTAACATCAGTCAACATTAGTAGAGCCTTCATCGCTACCAACGCACTTGAGCAGACTGATTGAGTAGTCTAAACACCCGCGATCTAATGAAGAACGATACCGCTAAGTGACTATCATCGGGTAACCTTCTTGGTAGATTTCAATTTTGGTCCAACCCTGGTTGAAGAGTAGTGTTTTCCTCTACCACAAATCGGAACAATCTACTGTACAAGTATCACCCACAGAATGCTCGTTGACCTTTCGTTCATGCGTATTGTTTTTCTCACCGGGCAGCAAGTCAAGGTTTCATCAGCACTTATGGAATTCCGTTCAGTACTAATTATGGCTGACTTGCTCTTTCTACTTGATTTGGCTTGTAAGTGTTCCCACATCTTGAAGCACGAACAGTGACTAAAAGATGATTGCAGACAATTTTATTTAATATTATTTTTGTAAAGTTAATTGAGAATTCAACTCTTGTTAGATATTACCTGAACGTTGTTATTTCTTAAAAAAATAAAAGATAAAATTATTCTTCGATTAATAGAACTTGTTTTTGCAATTTCCTGCATTACTTGAAAGTCTAATTAAAGGTTTTTAGGCATCAATGTTGTTGTTTGCTTGCAATGGATAGGTAATACAATGTACTTATAAATGAAAACTTCCTTTAAATTGCAAAAACAACTTTATTTATTAGTAATACCATTAAAGGTGGAATTTAATTATAGAGAAAATGTTAAAATAATTACTTTCAATGAATCTTTAATTTGTTTCCTCGGAGAAGAAAAATCGACTTGCTTGCTAAATTACTTACTGTTAGTTTACAAGCTAAAGTTTATTTATTTCCTTTGTTTTAAAACTTAATAAGCCCAGTAATCTTTTTTTTTCAACATATATTAATTTAAGCTGTCACATTAGTTAGATTTCAATGCTTATCTCTGTCGTATATGTGGGGCGCCCGTAAAATTTAGAGCGATTAAAAAACGAATAGTTCCATTTACTACCGATAATAATAATGAATTGATCAGACGTGATCTGGTTACCTTATAGAGAGATAAGAGCGAATACCATAAATCTGTATTTCAGAGCTTAAAAGTGCAATTTAAAAATTTCAAGGTTACTTCCAATAATTATTCTAGGAACGCAGAAACATAGTGATAAAAGATTTCTAAAGCATTCTTTTGCAGCCTGCAGGCTTATCTCATTCATCCAGCGATGTACTAATTAAATTTTATAATTAACAAAAGAAATTACAATCAACTAGTTTATACGGAAAGTTTCAGTTTAAAGCAGCTTTTCTTCTGCATCAGATAATCCAATACAAATTTAATTTGTATTACAAATTAAAACCACAGATAGTAGCTACGAAGTTAACTTAAGTTTTTCATTTTATAGTATCAGTTATCAAATTTCAAGATGCGGAATCTGTGTGATATTGAATTAAATGAAATGCTGACAATCTTTTAAGTTGCGACGTAACTGCCTTAAGTTCCGTCTCAAGCCAAATACATTCATTTTTGATTAATTTTGATCTTTTTAATAAAATTTCAAACATTCTTCTTTATTTAAGTTGAAGAAAGATTCATGCACTGATCTTCAATCATGACTGTATTCAAAATATCAGCTTCAAATAGACATCTACTTGAGTTTTTCCAGTTCACATGAAGTTACCATCTTACTAGCAGCGCAGGGGCTAGACCATGGACAAGATATTCATCAAAATTCTAGAGATTTCTGAGTTTTTTGGATAAATGTCCTGGTCAAAGGCAAGTTTTTCCCAAAAGTCTATCATGAAGTTTAACCAACTCGCTCGATCTTTTCTTGCGTATATGTACAGTATTCTCATCAAATCCAAATTCATCAACGTCTTACAGACTTTTTAGTTTTTCGACTAAATCTCTGGGCCAAGGGCAAGCTTCTCTGTAACGATCTGCACCTAAAAATCTATCAGAAAGCTTTACGTTCAGGATTCTCAAATCGAAATTTTTCAAAATTTTATTTTTGAGCTTTTCTGATAAATGTGACAAAGGTTTATCATGAAGCTTTACCAACTGGTTATTTTGTATTTACGTTTAGGGTTCCCATCAAATTGAAATTCATCAACATTTTGGAGACTTATAAGTTTTTCAGGTAAATGCTCTGGCCAAAGGCAAGTTTTTCTCTGGCTAAATACTCAAAAAAATCTATCATAAAACTCGACCAACTCGCTCGACCTTGTTTTATATTTACATTCAGGATTTTTGTTAAATTAAAATTCTTCAAGATCCTAAAGATTTTTAGTGTTTTTAAGTAGATGTCCTAAACAAAGACATGAAGTCATAAAGCCTTACCAACTTGCTCGATCATCTTTTGAATTCTTCTGATAAATAGCCTAACCAAAGGCAAGTACGAGAAAATGCACCCAAAAGTGTATCATAAAACTTTACCAACTCGCTGGATTTTCTCTGCTATTTATGTTCAGAATTCTCATGAAAACGAAATTAGTCAGCATTTTCAAGATTTTTGAATTTTCCGAGCAAAGCCAAATGTGGAGAAATGCACTTAAAAGTCTATCATGAAGATTTACAAACTTGCTGTATCTTGTAGAATCTCAGCAAATTTAACTTGCTCAATATTTTAGAAATCTGGAGTTTTTGTGTAAATGTTAAGGCCAAAGTTTTTTTGTGATAAAATACACCTAAAGACGTATCACGGAGCTTGACCAAGTCGCTTAATCACCTCTTATATTTACTTTCAGGATTCTCATGAAATGGAGATTTCGAATTGTTTTGGGAATGTTTTATTTTTTCTGGTAATTGCCTAGTCAAACAAATGCCAAGTTGATTCTGTGACCAGATTCATCAAAAAATCATGATCTTTACTAACTCGTTTGTTTTTCTCTTTTTATATTTATTTAGCATCAAACCAAATTCTCTTATGTCTTAGAATTTTGGATTTCCTGCATATAAAACTGATAGTAGAATAAAAATTTTATACAATACTATTTATAAAGGGTAGCTGTTTTCTACACTCCAGATTGGTAGTTCTCTTACCCCTGTTTTGCTTAAAATCTCTAGGAAAATAGGACTTTTGGTATATGTAGTATGGGGTCCTTCTACGTGGTCTTAAAATTATTTCGTACAGCTGCCAATTAAAAACGAATTTTTTAAAGTTTTGCTCTCAAATAAAAGAAATTAACAAAACTTTCTTTTTTCTCAAATTTTGGAAAAAAAAGGAGAATGTCAAATTGGGTTTGGCACGCAGGTGCTGCATACCGCATACGAAAGATGATTTTTCTATTGAAAACATAATTGAAAATAACTTCATTGTTGACTTCAATATCACTAAAGTGTAACTTTTCTACTTAAAAGAACCTAGAACAGCAAAGACTGTATCCTCGTGACAAAATATTAAATCTGAAGAATATTAGAAGAATTAACAAAAACCTGTAAGGGTAAAAACCATCATAACTGCACATATAGAAAGTAAGAAAAAGATATTAGATTCACGAAATTCCTTTATAGTCTCTTATATGTGTAAACAGTACGTTGACCCTTTGTATCTTGAATTTGTTTAAGTTTCTAATTTTAAAATATTCTTAACTGTCAAGTTTTTCGTCTATGTAATTTAATTTTTTTGTTTTATATTAATTAATCATATCCGAAAAATGACGTTTGGGATAGCGAAACTTGCATAAGGACATTATTAATAAATTAAATCTACAAATGTTAATTCTGAATATCAGAAATTTCGTTTTGTTCTCTTATTTACGTTGCTTATTTCAAAAGAAGATTTACTGAAAAATAAAAATTAACTAGAAGGTGCATGATAAAATTCTAGACCGAAACAATGCAAATGCAATGCAAAAACTAACTAGGTAACATAAGATCTTTCAGCAAAGTAGTAACTAAACATGAATGTTCATTTAAAGAATTGAAACAAATAGGTCTGATTTAACTTCTTTTGTAGATTTTACATAAATAATGATGTTGTCTGGAACTCTTTATTATATTTCTCGAACCTGACATAAAACAAACCACATAAAAAGTCATCATCTTTATTTATCAAGATATTAATTTTAGCTCAACCTTCATCGTCTCAGGTTGTATCAGATTGCGTGGGAAGATTGATTTTATAGGAGACACGTTTTAGAAGATTTTCTTCAGTTTATGTGTACTTAATACTTTTATTAGTTTTTAGATATTCATTATTACTTTAATTGCCAAACCGCTAAGTAATTCAAAGAAGTGAAACTTAAATATCTTATCAACAATATTTTTTTTTAAATTTGCAAATAGTGTTTAAAAAAACGTAGTTCGACAAAATTAAATTTTGTTAGCATCTTTAATATTCCTTAGCAGATTGTTTTCAAAAACGGGAATTTTGCCTAAGCACAAGTTATTGTTGTGGTTTTCTGGGATTATTTCCTCCAAAATGATATAACAGTTTTATTATTTAAAAATCTATTTTGTTGAAACATGACACCACACATGTGTTTGCTTTGTTCGATTTGTAAGTTTTCAGAATTCTGTTATTTCCAAATTCTAAGTAAGCAAAAGCAAATAAGTCAACAAAGTAATTATTGTAAATGTAAACTATATTACTTCAATCAATAGCATAAAAATATAAAAACATGACGACATATAAAAATTAAAATTAGGAATTAAATTAATATAAAAAAAATTGAACATACTTTTGAATTACATACAAAAAATATTTTGTAAGTAGAAGTCTGTCCAGGTCATGCCTACAATCTTCTTCTTTTAGCATGCCATAACTTTTGTACGCATAAGGGCTGTATAAATGTCAGGTTTATGTTCTTCACAAAATTTAGTTTTATGTCAAGGTTGCACGTGCGCTCTGGTAAACAAAGAACTTTGTTTCAATGAAAAAAAAGGTCACTCTTGTCATAAGCATTTTCAGAGAACCTCGGCACAAATTAAATTAATTTTTCTTATGATCTTACTAGATTCTTTCTGTTTTGTAAAGATAAGCAGTTTGCAATATATTCGACAACAATAGCATAAGAGAGGTTTGCAGCTTTGAGCCTGGCAGAAAATAGTTTGCGAACCAAACATAAATAACAAAAATATTTGTTTATTTAAAATCAAGGATAATACAATTCTTGTTGCAACCTCGACAACAAAGTTCATTACAATCTTGATTGCATCACGCAACAATCAGTCACGACATTATAGTCATCAATCATTATTAAAACGAAACTCTGCCTCTTGAAGATATCTAACAAGTTAGCTAACTAACTAGTTGCTCTTCAGACCCTCTTTATCCTTTGCATTAAGACAGACTAACTCCAGGGGCGCTGGTAATACTTTTTGCTCAATCCAATGTGATTAGAATGCCAAATTGTTTAAGCCCAGAGGATTCTCAATTTGATAAGACGGCCTCTGTCTCTATTAATTAAACGCTCCAGTATTCTAATGTTGTAACATGAAAGTTAGGTCACAAGTGGAACCTTAGCCTATGATACGATAAACGGAAGTGGGTAGACATAATGGACACAAGATTTTTAGAGTGCCGTGTAGCATATCTATAATATCTATTTACAAAGCATTCATTTCAAACTCGAGATATATAGCGGAATGAAATAATCAATACCAAAAGAAGCATGAAATAAATGCATAATTTAACAATCCCTTCCACTAATATCATACTCAGTTGCGGCAGTTTGAAATCTATCGTTTGTTTTCAACAAATGCACTTGTTGCTTAAAAGATTAATAATTTGTTTTCTCAATAGTACAGTAAGACCTCCCTAAGTCTACTACTTTTTGTTCTAAGAAGTTTTGGTTTTCCGTAAAGGTGGTTTCATTATAGAGATAGAAACAACCGAAGAAGCTACGCAATTGCTTGTAAGATTTTTCTTAAAATAAGGTTTAACGTTAAGACTAAAATATGACCTTATTAGATATTTTCTTTGTTAGGTACGTTTTTAGTTTATAGTAAAAGAGATTTCTTACTGTCTGTGCAAATGATTAAATAATTAACAGTACGTGTTTACACATGTTAGAGAAACAAAGAAAACACTTTTTTGAGAAAAATCAGCAATCGTGGTCATTAGTCTACCTTTAAGATATGTAGTATATTATAAAAGGCACCATGTTGCTATATATCTTTGATCTATAATAATTTTACTTCTTGGTATTGGAATACCAACGGTGGAGTTGCATCTATATCTTCATGGAAATTTTTGGTTCAGAATTGAGGATTCGTATCGTTGACCAGAAGTCACTAAAACAAAGCCAAGATATTGCTCAAAGGCCTGACTGAGTATAAATTTGACGCGACATGAAAAAAACCGGTTACTTCTTGATAGGTCCAACAGGCCTGAATGACCGAACAGATCCGTATGGCCTGACAGACTCCAACGGCTCGACAGATCCGAAAGCTAAATAGTTTCTTGAACTGAGGCCCACCTAATTTAGATCCGAGCTTTGTCAGTACGACAATCCTCGAGTACAGTTCAGTACGAGAGATAGTCCGCCCAAGTCGGTGCAAAAAAGATCTCGGTCCGATCCAGTACAAAAATCGTTCGCTTTAGATCAATACAGAACAAAAACGTTTCGAAAAACCCACCACCCGATACGCTCGACAGATCCGACAAGTTCGACAGATGTAGACGACCCGACAGACTCAAACGTCTCGACAGCACCTACAAGCTCGAACAGACCGATTGACCCGACGCAACATAGGCTTGAAAAGCCCGATAGTTTTTTAAACTGAGGCCCAGCTGCGCAAAACCCCAACCAAAAATCTCGTTCCGTCTATGATACAGTACGAAGATTTTCCTCTTCGGTTCAGTATGATAATAATGCTTGTTGAAATCAGTACCGAAATTACACCTGTCAGTACGAAAAAGATTCTCCGATTTGGTTCAATATGAAAATAATCTTTGGCTGGATCAATACGAAGATAACGCCTGTCTGAGTCAGTATGACAATCCTCCAGTGCGATTTAGTCCGAGAATAAACCGCCCGAGTCACTACAAAAAAGATCTCCGTCCGGTGCAGTACGAAAATCATTCGCTTTGGATCAGTACAAAAAGAACGAGGTGATAAGACCTAATAAGCTCGACAGGCCCGACAGGTTCGAGAGACCCGTACGGCTCGACAGGGTCACCGGACGCAGACCCGAAAAGCGCGATAAAGTTTTAAATTGAGACCTGACCCGACCCTAACCCAAGCATTGGATCGGGCCGCATAAAGATTCGACTAAAAACCCCGACGCGTGCAGGTGTAATCATCGAAGTTCGCTTTAGATGCCATGGACTTCTCTCCAGCCTGGAATAAAATAATGGTTATTGTTGAAGGAAGCTAGAACGCGACTCTCATCCGGGAGTGGTGCTACTGAAGCTGTTTGTTGCTTAGATTAAATTAGATTAGAATAGAATAGAATACAGAGCAAGGTAGTTTAGTCGGCTTGGGAGGTCTCGGGGATTGATAATTGGTTGGGTGGATTGGCGGCGGCTATAGCTGAGATAGAAGCTGTACTTAGAAATGGTAGTGGAGGGGGGGGGAAGGATGCAACTGTAGTGATTTTGAATATGGAGTCAGGTGGAGTTTGATGTTGAGTGTAGGTAGTTATGTAATAGGTTTGCTCTGGCGTGCAGGCCTCTATGGTGGATTATGCTTGCAGCCTAGGGTCGAGTCAACTTTCGGGCTAGTCAAACTATTGAAACGTAAGATTTGTTTGCTGGTTCGAGTTTTGAATTTACTTAGTATCTAAAACATCTATCCGCGACTGAACTTAACATCGCATTCGAGTGTGTTTGAGCGCCAAAGGTCTGCGCAAAGTAAACTTGCTTTTGAGCATCTTCTGGATCGGCAAGTAAAAGATTAGTGAGTGGCGAACCTGAACACTTCTTTGGGCAAAAAGCTGGCTTTATAAAAGTTGTACTATAAAAACTTTGTGATTTATGAGTTTTAATTAAAATCGTTAAAATCTTGATTAAGCGGTGTTTAGGTTCCTCGTAGCGACCAGGTCATGAAGTGTGCGCTTTATACGCCTCATGGGTAGTCCGGTACTGTCGCAGTACAATATTGTAGATTCTTTCTAGTGCAGTTCTCAAATTTAACAAGGGAGTTGACATTTTCGTGTTTGTATCCACGTACAGAAAAACCTGCAGTGAATATGCTGGCTATCGATAGTAATCTTTAAGAATAAGAGTTATTTTGATTTTCAAACCATCATCAGTGCAAACGATTTGAAAGCCAAGGTATCTGTTAGTTATAGAATTGGATATAGCAACAAAGATAATTCCACAAACTTGATGCTTTTTTTAGCCACACAACACTTTCACTAGCAACAAAGCTTATTAAATGTCCAGGGATGGATTTCGCTGGGACATAGTTTATAGACAATATGAGGTGGATATTTAATATTTTCCAATTATAATTTTAATACCTTGACTTCTCCTCATGCTTTGAATGGCTGCTAACTTACGTACCAAACCATATACCACAACTTCATAATCGAATTGAATAAAGACATTAGTCTTGAGTTCTTACTTGATCTGATTGTCATCAGTTGGCGGCACATTCAGAAACTACAAGGTTTGGTTTCCGAATATAAAAGTATTAATTTAAGAGGTCTTACCACTACTGTAATAAGTGAAACTTCAAGAAAGCAAAATTAATTCTGGATCATTTGAAGAAAAGACGTTAGGACGGTTTTTCGTAACTGTTGCGATTAAGCTAAGTGCTGTACAACACAGTCAATATTTCTGAATCTTTTCTTATAGTACAAATTATCTTAGTAGTTGAAAGAATAGCCGGGCAAAAAGAAACAAAAAAAAAGACTAAATCCACAAAAGGGGAAGTCAAGAAACGATTTGCTCTTAATTAAATATGTTAACATATCCTTATGTTGCTTAGAAAGTTAGTTTTAAAAGAGATTAATTAGATCAGCTGAATCTAAACATAATTTCGGAACTTTTCAACTAAACCTCGTACAGAAAAAAAATAAAATTACATATATAGTACTGAGTTGAGAATATTCAGGCATTAATTCCGTTCAAATAAAATTAATTTTTATTTTATTTGTTTAGAATACTAAAAACGCTCAATAAATAGTACTACAATTTAATAGTTGTCTGTAGTACATTTCTTCTAAAATTTGTAAAAATGCAAAAATACTAAAACAAAGAAAAAACAAACAAAAGATAAACGAAAACAAAACCCTTATTCATTCAAGCAAAATAATCAGACAATTCCTTTTAACAAAGTATAACAGCTTTTTTTAAAACATAAAGAAGAAACTCCAAAACGTTTCAGATAAAAGTTATGAAAGAGTTTCTGTAAAGATAAAAAGAGAAAGTTAATATCGCTTTGTTTAGACCTATGGCGATTGTTTATTATAAATAAGAGGGGTCTCTCGTATCCTTTTATACCTATCCAATAAAAGATTCGGTTTCAGAAGTGCGTATACTCTGAATAAATCGGGTTAGTGTGGATAATAACAAGAAAGAAAAGTTTTTGAATAAACCTATAAATTATTAAAAAATACAGTACGCCTTATTCTTTGAACTAAAAATTAATTTTCC
>VTPC01002175.1:0-15599 GCA_011009095.1 Ignelater luminosus
AAGAAAACGATATACAAACTGCGGCTTCTTCAAAATTTAATATTAAAGAACAAGTGTCACATACGAATAGACTAAAACGAAAATACGATGAAAGTTATTTAAATTTTGGATTCACGCCTACTGGCAATTCAGATGCTCCTGACGCGATGTGTGTTTTATGTCATAAGATACTCGCAAACAGTTCTGTGGCTCTAGCTAAACTTCGTAGACACTTTGAGACAACACATAGTGATCATCAAGGAAAAGACTTACATTTTTTTAAGAGACAACGTGACTCACTAGAAAAGTTGAAACACCAAATGATTACAATTGCTAAGAGTGAAAATGAAAATGCAACAGAAGCATCTTATCGAGTGAGTTACCGTATTGCACTCAATGGTGAAGCTCATACAATTGGAGAGACACTCATCAAGCCATGTGTGAAAGACATAGTGTCATGTGTTATTAATGAACAGACTGCCAAAAATAGATGCAGTACAATTATCAAATAATACTGTTTCACGACTCATTAAAGATCTTTCAACTTACATAGAGAAAGAGCTAATTCATCGACTTGAACTTTGTAGTGAATATGCATTGCAAATGGATGAATCTACAGATGTCGCAGGTCTGGCTGTACTGTTAGTATTTGTTCGTTACCCATTTGATAAAAGTATTGAAGAAGATTTACTCGATACATAAGCTGGTTTTATCCAAATTCCAGATTTGACTAGGACGATCATTTAATTGTAAGTCACTTAAAAGAGTTTTTCCAGTAGGTTAAAGCAGTCGTTGATAACAAAGGGATCTGTCATTGCTTTACGTGAATATTCCACTGACTGAGGTTTCTTGGTTGATAGGTCATGCCTTTTCTCGAAGTTAAGAAACCAGTCCGATCCAGGAACATTATTCTTGAAGGGGGTTTTGATACCATCTTTTGTAACAGAATCAGACACAATAAATAACACTTCCTTACGAGAGAGACCAAATCCCCATCTTTCAAGTGTTTTTAGTTCATTTGCTAACGTTTCTTCATGCTCGAATGGAATAGCTAAAGCTCTGCCAGGCGTTTGATTTTTTGACCCATGTTTTCCTTTGATATGATCGTGCGATGTTGTTTTTGGTATATTGTATTTCTATTTCCTAGATGCTCCATGAAGCGTTATTAAACCACTCTCCATCTCGTTTATAGCATTAGCGATATCTTATTTTTTATAATTCTTACCCGTCCGATTTTCTTCGATAATTACGGACCATTTTTGCAGTCTTATAATATTAAACTAAAACAAAAAGGTACAAGCATTTTGGATCTTTGTTATAAAAAATAAGTAGGGTAAAGATCGGAAAAAATTAATTGATCTTGCACCATTCTAGAGGGCATGGGGCAAGTATGTGTTAACGACTTACTAACCGGCCTGATGCGCGCTAGAATAAGTACGCATGACAAGTGCAATAGGACAACAGCGACACTGCCTGAATGCAGTTGCTATGTGCTTCGTTCGAACCTTCCCCGTGTTCGATCTTACTCACCTTATCCTTTTTTTAAAATCCTGTCAAATTTATCTTGGTCTTTGTATGGGGTCCACAATGTTTCTTTTCTTTTAGGAATAAGTGCAGAGAATAAAAGTATATGGTCCGCAGGACTCACCATAAACGATACAGATATAGTCCAGTCTCTTAGAGCCAAAAAAATGGGTTCGCTTATTTTGTTTGTTAAAAGCAAACAACCGCCAGAAAATGATTCTGGGTCAGTTACAATTAACATTGTAAGAGGTTGCCACTTTTAATTCCCTCTTCATAAAAAAAATATGGCGGTTTAAAATGGCGGATGTAATATTTCAGGAAAATTGCGATTAAATCCTTATTCTTAGGCCCTCATCAAAAAAAAAAAAAAATCCAAAATAATCTGGAAGAAACGTTCTTTCGACTAATAACTAAAAATCTTTACTCGTGGTACAATTTGTTAACAAAAATAGTTTTTATAAATATTTTGATTACTATATGTTGCAATTACATTTAATTCTACGCATAATTGGTTGCCCAACAAAAATATTTTCCTATAGTAAAAGATGGGCTTATTTCTGACAAATAATTTGGTGTATAATACTTGGGGGTTGGTTTAACTGTAAATCGTAAAAAAATAATAAAATGGGCACGTGCGCCTGTAGTGGCAGGAATGTAACATGAACAATCTCGAGCAGTGTATTAGGAACGTTCTGGCTCTTTTCCTTTCTATTTAGTTAGAACTGGTGATCACAGTGCCCTAATATTTCTAAAAACTGAGCTAAATTAATTATAAATAATTGCTGATAAGTGATAGTGTTGTGCAATGGATAAACATACAGCAGAAAATCGCAATACGATTAATTATTGTATAATTCGCCAAGATAGGGGTGATTCTCGGGGCGACTTAAATAATGGAACTTCGAAGTCTTTTAGTAAAATACAATCTTCTGTCGAACAGCGTATTGTTTATGAAAATTTTACGTATAAAGACTTACAGGTATGTACAGGGGGATTTAAAATTTTGCTTTATTTTTGAGTCATATTTTTTTATAGTTGCGTTTGAATAGTTTTACTAACGATGAACTAACGAAGCTTACCTTTAAGTATCATAAAAAATGCTATGCTGAATTGACGCATAAGAATAAAATAGAAAGACTAAAAGTTAAATTTGAAAAGTTACTGTCAACATCAAACGAAATTCCCCAAAGAACAATTAAAACGACATCTGATAAGTTAAAATGTATATTTTGCCAAGTAGATTCCAATGAAAAATTGTACGATGTCAGCACGTCAAATATGACTACAAAATTGAAAGGAATAGCTTGTAAGATCAAAAATTTAGAAACAAGAAGTAGATTAAGTAGTGTAGTAATGTCGGATGATCCCTTAGCAGCTGTAGCATTCGATATAAAGTATTGAATGTGAAAAATGCAGTGACACTAATAAACCAATAAATTTAATGCTTGCAGACATGAAATTACTGAATGCAGTTAGAGAAGAACTGTACTAGCTGTATTCTGTAACACGAAATTACAAACCCTATTTAAAAACCCTTATAACAGACAACATACCAGAGGCAACTACAAAAAAATCGGCGAATAGAAGACAAGCTGATCAAGTATTTTTAAGAAACGATTTAGATAACGCCGACGTCGTTAACACTGCGATAAATAATAAAGAATTAGAAATATTGTTTAAGGTAAGTTTACTGCATATTATTGTGTGACATTTGTACCTCAAGGTTTCGCCTGTAATTTTCATTATTTAAGAAATTGGAAACCTCTCCAAACTGTGTTCCGTTTTTCAAACTTGTTTCAGTAAAAGAAAGCTTTACGAAACAAATTCGAAAACGATTTACATAAATCTCTGTAACAACTTAAAATCATGACTAAAATCAATTTTTTTGATTTAAATTTGGTGGCTTTAGAATCAACGAATAAAACCCTTGCGTAATTTAACATTTTTAAGTCAAATCTAAGATTTGAGATCTTTTTGATATAATAGATAAGCAGTTTTATTTTAACAACAATGGTATATTATAGGCATCCAAGATTTTACGCTAAGAAATTGAGAACACACTTTCCTGGACATTTGATGGTGATTTCGCTAGCTATAAGCCACCGCCACTACTATATACATTTTGTAAAAGTGTTCTTTATGGCACAAGAAAAATTTTATCAAATTTAGAAACTGAAGAGAAGCGATTCTATAAAAATGCATCCATCTTAGCACAGCATTTTGTGCTAGTATTTAAGTCAAAAAAATCTACGTATAGCGACGAAGATTTTCAGTCACCGACAGTAGGTACTTCGACGACCACAACAGAAACAAGAAGTGGTACAGAAACCCCATTGCCTGTAGGTTTGTCCCTAGATGTTCATAAAGATTCTATATCTAAAAGTACTATTAGAAAATTGCAAAAACTCTCAATTGGAATACATTATCAGAAAGTTTTGAAAATAGAAAACTCCATCTGCAATTCTGTATACATTCGCATGAACACTTACGGTCACAAACAATGCCTGCCCAGTCGGCTTCTTAAAAACGAATTCGTAGATTTTGCGATTGATAATATAGACTTTTTGGAAGCTACGCCGAGCGGCATGAATTTTCTCCATGGTACGGCAATTGCAATTTTTCAAAAAAAGAATTCAGAACGAGCGCCAATAGTGAGTAAATTAAATATTGATCGAACATTGACTGAAATCGGTTTTCTTCAAGAAGATCCGATAACTTTTTGTAAAAAACCCAATCCCCCCTGTGAAAAATTAGGGTACAGTAATTTTGATTCTGCAAATGACGAACAAGAAACAGAGAATAAATTAATTGAGTTGAGTTGGATATGTGCCTCAGTTGTAGACTGTCCTACGAAAGTTCCACTGACTTGGTTAACAGTCAATTCTAAGACATCTTCTGGATATGAATGTAACACATCACTACTTGCTATGCTTATCCGATCGCCCCCAACAGATTATGGTACACTTATGTTTGCAATTAAACGGGCCCAATATACCGCATTGGAAGTTATGGGCAAAGGAACTATTACCATTATTACCTACGATTTATAGTTGTACGACATGGTAATGCGATTGTGGGTGGAAGATGTGAAGAACTCCACGTCGTATTCTGGTCTTTATGTGCTTTGGGAAAGTACATCGAAGGTAGTGGCATCGATCAAGAGTGGATTGTGGCTGGAATGTATTCTTCATCTACAGTAACAAAAATATTATCCAGAAAGCAATACTATAGAGCAATAGAAGCACACTCTACTACGCTATTGGCATTGTATGACCTCTACATTAATAAGGTGATTTCAGAAACACCTGAAGAAGAAGATTATCTAAAAAAATTATGGTTAGAAAGCAACTGTTTATTTGCTGAAAAAACAGAGCCGACTTTAAAACATGCAATAATTAATATTACTGCAGATAGTAAATTTGTGTCTTTTCGTAGTCGTATGCACAGCCTTATACAAAAAGCCAACAATACTCAACATTTTTTAATAAATTACTTGAAACAATTTGAGGCCATCCTTGATTATATTCGAGCTACACGTACGGGTGATTTTGAATCACATTTAAAACGTACCGATGCTTTAATAAAGTATTTCTTCGCCCATGACCATATGAATTACGCTAGACTCCTTCCTTTATATCTTTCGTCTATGAATTTAACTAGAATAAACAATCCTCAGCTTTGGAAAGAATTGATGGATGGAAAACTATCTGTTACGAAATCCTTAGTACCATTTACTTCGATTGCACCAGATCACGCGATAGAACACGAAAACTGTAAATAAAAAGTGTGCGGTGGAGTTGTTTGAATTACTCAGAATAAGTAAGCTCTGAACCGATTTTTCGTTGCAGCACCAGAATTTAATGCTCTAGTAGATGCATTTGAAACAGAATTTGATTTGAAATTGGAATCTAACGAACAGCATCATGAGTTCAGTGGAAATGCCGCAAAACGTTTAAGGCGAAATTTTGAAAATTTGAAGCAAGTATTTATAAGCCACGACGATCCTTTTCAGTCAATAGATTTCGATTTAGATAACTTGCTTACCAAGAAAGTTGTAAATGAAAGTGTTGCTAAGGATATTATTAATAGGGATGTTATAGGAAAAGAAAAATATGATTTATTCGTGAAAGAACGGCTATTCGAAGGAACAGTTAATATATGGGCTCCAATAAAAAAGAGTAAGCTAGGAACTTTTAAAAATTCAAACGTAGCACTGGTCCCATTAGGTGACAAAATCATAAAGATTACAGATCTTTTGCAACGTTTCATTGTTGTGTCGAGGAAAAGAACAGATTTAGATCTAAAACAGTGCATTGATGAATATGAGTTTGGTACGTTACCACGTTCCTTATTTGCAGCCGATGGTTCACTTTTACTAACAACCGATTAATCAAATATCATTCACATACTTGAAGAACTTGGTAAATCATATTTTGATCACATTCAAATTCCAAGCAACCCACAATCTTTAAATATAATTGTAATCGACGGGATAGGTTTAGTGCAATCTACACCAAAAATTATAAGAATCCAGACTTGTAAAGATTTTGCTGATGCTTTCATAAATCGTTTAGTTTGTATCGTTGAAGAATATGATCAAGTTCATTTAGTATTCGACAAGTATATGGAACTATCATTAAAAGCAAGAATGCGAGCAAAACGAACTGGGGCAAGTAGCACATTGTAACGGTCTTTTGTCGTTATCATTCCGTCACATGGTAAATCTTACGGTATATCATCATCCTTCCTTGTGAGACACCGTGTAGATACAAAAGTTTCTTTTACAATTGATTTACGCTTTCAAATTCTGGGGGAATGCGACAAGCGGGCCAGAGAAAGAATCGAGACGTGAGTGTGAATGTTCAACTGCACTTGTTGTTTAGCTAGGGCGATTTTCTTGTTCGAGACTGAAAACCCTTTTTATCAAAGGGGTAAGTTAACTTTCCTTTTTTTACAGCCCTTGCGTCTTCGTTACTAATGGTTTATCCTTGTCCCACAGTTTTTTTTATTGGATCCCACGGATCTAGTGGTTAAAATCACAAACGAGTCTTCTTGCGTGCCTCTCCGGAAGCCTTGTTGATGCACATGTATTCTGGCAGTAGCTGGTATCGACATTGATGTGCGAAAACGACGGATGCTGGATTCCAATCTTGCCGTAAACTATGCAACTAATCTACGATTCCCTCCGGTTCCAATTTATGCTAATAATTAATTCTGTTAAATTAATTTTTTTGTTAATTAAATCTTTGCTTATTAAAATTTAGAGTGACCTCTTCAGGTTTAATAAGGATCTTAAACTTTTATTAAATCCCATTGTAATATAATTTTTTTGCTTGACCCGTAACTTCTAAATTTGTTTAAACATTCTAATTTTTTTCTTGATTAATGTACTATTCGAATGTAAATTGAAGATTTTTTTGTTTAACATCGTTTTCCAGGTGTATTTCAGTTTCAGCAAGCAAATTTCGATCAAAAGCTGCTTCCTCCTTCACAGTGGTAAGATTAATTTATTACTTCAATGATTATCCGAATCTTGCTTTAATTGTTTAATTTTTTTATATAAATTTCTTTGTACACCTAAATGATTTTAAATTTGTTCGTTTAGAAATTTTAATTCCTTAATTTTCTGTTTAATACAAATCATTATTTTGTGATATCGGAGTCTGTTATTTGCATTTCTTTGGTGTTTTGATTTTTCTGTTAGCATTTGGAACAATTTGAGATTATTTGCCTGGTGTGCTCTTTGATAACATTCGTGTAAACTTTATTTAGTTACATTGGATTTATTTTTGTCAATTTTCACGATTATTTCCTTATTTTTAAATTGCTTTAAATTTTGTTTATCCTTTAACAATTTTTTTTCTTTATTACTTTATAATTCAATTATTCAATTAATTTTGTAAAAGTGGAGATCCTTTTATTAATTGTTTGGTCATCATCTGTTGTTAAAGTATTATAACAATTTTCTATTGCTCACTTATTTAAGTTTAAGAGTAAAATTTTATGCATAGAAACTTATAACTGTTGGTTTTATTGAAATTGCCATTATTAACTTTATTTCTAAAGTGTCAATTTTTTGTACTAAACTGTTTTTGTGGTTATTCTAGAAATTATAAATTTATTTGTAAATACGAATTAAGAAGATTACTAGATATTTCAATATACATTAATGGTTAATTACTACCTGGTGTTTTATTGTAAGTATAATCTTTGCCGTCCCGCTCCCAACTCGACCCACTTGAGTTCAGCTGGCCTAGGACCCAGAGATCCTAGAAGTTTACGTTACAACATATTACCATATCTCTGATTGTACTCTAATAAAAAATATAACACTAAAAGATTTGCTGTCTAGCGTTAAAACTAAAGCCGAATTAACAAAATACTTGAGTGAAAAGCTTATTCAATATAGTTTATGCGCAGACAGTAAATTAAAAGGTGTATTGGTGACATTTGATTCAAAAACACAAGGGAATGTTGACGTACCTCATGAACTAAAAGTCCATAATCATGAAGAAGCCGATACACTAATAATACTGCATGCCGTAGTTCTCGCAAAGATTTACGGAAAAAAACCGTTAAATTAATTGTAGATACTCTTGACACTGACATATTAATACTATTAGTACATATGTCCCATGTATTCCGGAGAATACTGTAATGCTTACAGGGAAAGGAAGTGGCCGGCGATATTTGCCTATAAAAACAATATATGAAAAACTAGGAGCTGATAAGTGTAAAGCATTTCCAGGATTTCATTCTTTTACTGATAGTGATTCCACGGGAAGATTTGCAAGAAAATCAAAGGAAACATGTTTTAAACTGTTTCAGTCATGTGACAGCAAAATTATACAAGCCTTTTCATCATTAGGAGAAGATGTTCAACCCATACAAAATGTGTATAGCAAGTTGGAGAGGTTTGTGTGCATGTTGTATAAATCAAAAAAATATTTTAACTTAAAAGAATTACGCTGGCATATGTACTCTTTAAAAGGCGATGAGGCTGAAATCTTACCGCCCACAAATGCAGCATTAAATTTGCATATTTTAAGAGCAAATTTTATGTGTATGGTATGGAAAAAAGCCATAGAAAATGTTCCTTCTCTACCACATTCTACAGAGTGTGGATGGAAAGAAATAGACGGGATGTTTGTACCTACTCCAACTACTCAATTGCCTGCTCCAGAAGCAATTCTGAATCTATTTAAATGTGGATGTAAAAAGGGATGTATAGCATCAAATTGCAACTGCAGCAAAAATAATCTTCCTTGCACTGAATCGTGTACATGTTCTGAATATGAATGCTTTAATGGTGCTGAACCAGACTATGAAGTTGGTAGTGACGGTGAAGATCAAGAACCACTTGAGGCTCTTTAATTGTTTTAATTTAAAAGTATAACTGTTATTATTACTATAATTAACATTTATTTTCATTGTATAAAGTAGTACCTCTTCATTCATAATGTATAAATAATATGCTGCAACAATAATTAATCTTCTATAAAAGTTTCAAAAAAACATGTATTAGATATTTGATGCGGTCTAAATACGTACCATCACCATTAAATATATTTGTTTCAAGTTAATATTCTAGATAACATATAGCTATTTTATATAAAATTAATTGTCAAAAACAGAGCTTTAATTTATTAGTAGAAAAAAATTTGTTATTTGACTAATTATGTTTAAAAATTAAATATAATTGCAACACATAGTAATCAAAATATTTATATAAACTATTTTTGTTAACAAATTGTATTATGAGTAAAGATTTTTAGTTATTAGTCGAAAGAACGTTTCTTCCAGATTATTTTGGTTTTTTTATTTTTGATGAGGGCCTAATAATAAGGATTTAATCGCAATTTTCATGAAACATTACATCCGCCATTTTAAACCGCCATATTTTTTTATGGAGAGGGAATTAAAAGTGGCAACCTCTTAAAATGTTCATTGTAACTGACCCAGCATCATTTTCCGGCGGTTGTTTGCTTTTAACAAAAAATGTAAACGAACACCCCTAAAAGACTGGACTAATAACGTTAGGGACGGAATAACCTTGTCGCAATTGTAATACTTACAGGATAATATCTTATAATAAAGCACGACGTATGCAGGTGAAGCCGTTCTACTCATAGTTCCCAGGGCGCTGAATTCTCTGAAAACGTTTACTACACATGCTACTCTGAAGGAAACGCATAAAATACGTAACATAACATATATTGATTTCCTGATGTTGAAATGGTTAAACAAAATATAACAGAGAACCTCGTCGTGGTTGACAAAATAAACATATGTGGCTTCGGTTATTGCGAGACACATAAATTAAACACAAAGTACACAAACAAATAATAAAATGCATAAACATTCTACCTTTGACCCTAGATAGCTAAAGAAATCTTAATGAAAATCATTAGTTGACTTTTATAGCAGAATACAATATGAAATATTAGATGTAATATTGGCGCTATTATAAATTTTACAAACGTTGCACAAATGCAAATGTTTACTTGATTCAAATAGCCAAAGTAAACATTGAGCATTTATACTTTCAGGAGACCGCAACTCAAGGTTGTTAAATAATTTACGTAAGATATAAATATCTAAATTGGCAGAATCGGTGGGATAGGTGTATAAAAATCTATTCATTGTAAACTTTTTTTCCTACGATCGTCACAGAATTACTGCTGTTGCATAAAATGATATGAACTTGGACAATATCCCCTTTCTTGTTAAACAATAACAATTAGCTTTGGAATGCGAATAATTTGCAATTACATCATGCAAGCGCATTTTTTTATATTGGAAACAGTTCTCAAAGTGTATAAACTTCTAATTCTGATGATTTACTAAGGGACCAGAAGTATGTAGAAATTTTAATTCGATATCTTTTCTAATAGTCAATTTCATTGGTACAATACTCTGAATTTCTGCTAATCTATTGCAGACTTCGACTAGCGGATCGGTAGGTGATTTTACCAGGCGTTTCAACTCTTTTAGGAAATTTTCAAAGAGAAATGCTGAAAAGTTATTAAGCACTCATGTGAGAAAAATAACGCACATTAGGGTGGTTCAAAAAACCTTTATGTTGCCGATCTGAATAATTTTTTGCAGTTTTGTGCCTTTAGGTGAGATATTATAATGTATCAAATTTTGGCCCAATCGAACAACGTTAACACGTGCCGCATCGAGCTGGAAGTTTGAAAAAATTGGTAATTTTCATGTAATTTTGAACGTGTTTTTTTCTAGACCCGAGATGGAAATTCAAAAGTAACCAAGGTGGTTTGTTATGGATAGTACGATATATAGGGAACATTTTGGCGCAAAGTTCATCAAAATCGGTTGAGTAGTACCAAAGTTACAACCATTTTTTCGAACTACCGGGTGTATAGGGATACTGGAACCAAGTCACCAACTCGTCGTTAAGGCCACATTTTCACAGTGGGTAATGGACAGCAGATGCTACTGACCCTTTTGGTACATTAATTGTAATCTTGACACGGAAAACAACGAGAAAATCTTCTTTTTTCTGCTAAAATTTGTATCAGATGGTAGAAAATATCAGGTTTAAAAGCACAAGAATTGACTTTTTTTAACAGACAGACTTTATTTACATAATTCGACAGGACATTAAAACCATTCCTGCAATTCTCGTTTGGTAGTCGTCGGATATATTCTCCGGTACTGCTGTACAACCTAAAAAAAAGAAAAAGAAGTGGTTCAGAGTAACTATATGTGAACTGATATGTAACAATAATAGCAAATGGCGTACCTGCAATAAAAATTGCTTTTGTGCCTCATTTCTTGTAAACTTCTGATTAAATTCTTCTATGAGCTTCACTGCCCTTTCCGCTGTCATTGACACATTTTATTCCGCTGATTTTAATATTTTTCTATTCACAGATTAAAAAGTAAAAGTTACAAACGTGCCCATTGGTTATTTATGGCATTGTAGAAACCAGAGAAACTGCTTCAGTAAAAGTATGAGAGCAGGACCGGCTTAGCTTAGCGATTAAACTTCAATCGCATTTTTCTCGGAAACTATGCAATTTTTACTTACCGTTTTTTATCGCAAATGTAGGTACTATCCCACCGCTATCCACCTTTAAAAGGATACCCTTTATTTTGGAATCACCCTGCATATTTCTTAGATACAAGTATAGATATTGCACAATATAACAACAGAAAATGTTCATAGATGGCTACGCCTATATTATTATTTAAAACAACTGATCCTAAATACAATAAGAAAGACCTAAATTCAGTGGCCTTCCATCTTGAAAGTTCCACCGCGGATCTCGGTTTTCTGTTGAATTCACTTGGAATAAATTCTTTAAAACTTTCTAAATTAAATTAAAAATTTTTCGCGTTACTCCCAAACAAATATTATGCATATAGTCGATGGAAAATTTTGTTATTAATCCTACATTTAAGTTCTGTCATGGATGTTTGACCTAAATGATGATCTTCATCTACTTGCTGATTCACCCTCCCAGGTCTCACCGCAGTCGACGAAAATGGAATATCGCGCCTCCACCGAATCGCTACGAAGTCACGACGCAACAACGAGGTCCTACTCCAGGGCCTTGCAACAAGCTCAGGTATGGCGCGCGGAATCTCGTCTTCACAAAGGCCAAATGCTTGTGTGACGGCATTTCGATTCAGCCAGCGACGGTGCGGGACTTCCGCGGTATCTGAGAGGTCTGCGAAACGAAGAAGATTCCACTCCACTCCTACTTACTGTCGAAGGAGAAGTCACTCAAGATCGTCCTGAGGGGATCCCTGACGTTATCACCGCCAAAGAGGTGAAGGAAGAGCTAGTCCGGAGAGGTCTCCGAGTCATATCCGTCCACCGGCTGTACCGCGTCCCGGAAAGGATTTTCATGCCTCTGGTCCTCGTCCTCCTGTACAGGACCGCCGAGGCCCAGCAAATTCTCCGGATCACGGAGGTAGTCGGTCTGAAGATCTCCGTCAAACATCAAAGAAAGAAGCCAACAATGGGTCAATACCACCGCTGCCAGCGATTTGGACATTCGCAGCGAGGATGCAACGCGGCTCGCAGGTGCGTGAAGTGCGCCGGTGTCCACCACTCGAGGAACTGCGTGAAGTCACATGTGTTAACTGTGGCGGCCCTCATCCAGCTAACTACAAGGGGTGCCACCGGTATCCCCGAGTAGCAAGCGCGTTAGTAGACAACGCGCGGCGCCCCAAGAGTACGGTCCATAGCTGACACTAACCGGGGCCGCCCAACTTCACGACAGGACCGCCAAGCCGCCACAACCAGACCCGGCGAGAAGCGTGAACCCACCGCTCCAGTCCGAAGCACTGGTATCGACATCGGCTCACTCTCCATGGCACTGCAGTCGCTCGGTCGGAGTCTCTGCGCGGCCCCCGGCCTGGCTGAGATGCTGATCGCAGTAGGCTCCTTCGTCAAAGAAGTCATGGCTTCCTGGGTAGCCTAGAAGACAAGAGGCCATCACCATTCCAGGTCCTCCGCCAGTTCTCATTAGGCTTGTTTCGTGGTTTCTCCTAGTGTTAAAGGCAAATACTGGAACAGTAACTTCCCTGGCACACTCTCTGACACATCACCGCCACGAGCCATCAAGAATCCCATCAACAACTCCACTAACACGAAGTACGCGTTCCAGATACACCAATCCAAATCCTCCAGGGCACAGAGAGATTAAGTTCTCTACGGCTAGCCACCTTCGGTGGCATTTTGCATTGACCTGCCTACCTGCCATGCATTTTCAGGGCTAGTAACTTCGGCAGGTGAGTTGTTACACACTCCTTGGCGGATTCCGACTTCCATGGCCACCGTCCTGCTGTCTTAAGTCTTAACTTCCATTCGAGCTTTCGAGCAGTGCAGACGCGCTTTAGTTCGCTCTGAAATCGAGGTGCATGATAAATTCGTTTATTAGTGCTTAATATTTTTAAAAATATTTCTATTTTTAAAAATTGTTTTAAAGAGGTGTTCAATAAATAAAAATAATTTTTTTTATTATTTAATTTAATTAAAGTTATAGTGTTTAAAGTGACGCGAGTGGAAAATAACCAAGTGAGCACGTGCTAATCCGTGTTTCGCGGATAACCGCGCATAATCTATTGGTGAATCGCCCAGAAATAGAAGCGGTAAGTGTTTTGCTTGTGAATATTAATCGTAGGACAGAAATAAATTCTATAATAGCGGAGATACAGCGATTTTAATCGGACTTTGATCGAAATTTAAAACGCGTGTATCAGCTGTAATCGCTGGCCTGGCTGGCTGATTTCCCACAATTAGACAACAGCTAGCAATAGAAATAGGCCCCTATAATCAAAATTGAGCAAAATTTCCAAATTAAAAAGTTATAAATAATTTAATCGAAACCACGTTTTGATACGAGCACGTGGTGGCAAAAATCGCTGCTGCGTGCCACAAAAATTTTAAAACTAAATAGAACATTTAGGGAAGATATTAGAACGAGGAATTCAAAATTAAAATTAGATATTTTTTGCAAAATTAGGAATTAGAACCATTCGATTAAATTGACTAAATTGACTAAATTAATTAATTTATTAACCACGTGGTGGTAAAATCGCTGCGGCGTAACGCAGATATTTGGCAAAGAATTCGGAATTAAGGTCAAAAAATTTAAAATTTTTTAAGATTATTAAGAACTTTTAAGATTAGAGAAACCGGCAGTTGATTAATCCATCATTTATCGACCGCGTGGCAGCAAACCGTTGCTACGCGGAACAGACCGCTAGAATTCTACAGGAAAAGGATCAATTGACGTTTTAGAATTAATATTAGAAAATAAAAACATTCAAAATTAATTAATCTTAAAATAGACGAATTTTAATTAACCACGTGGTGGCAAAAACCGCTGCTGCGGGCCACAAAAAACTTTTTTAAAAAACTAAACAAAACATTTAGGAAGATATTAGAACGAAGAATTCAAAATTAAAAATTAGATATTTTTTAAAAAAGTAAAAATTAGAACATTAGATTAAATTGAGTAAATTAATTAATTTATTAACCACGTGGTGGTAAAATCGCTGCGGCGTAACGCAGACATTTGGCAAAGAATTCGGATTGAAGGTCAAAAAATTTAAAATTTTTTAAGATTATTAAGAATTTTTAGGATTAGGAAAACCAGCAGTTGATTAATCCACCATTTATCGACCGCGTGGCAGCAAAACCGTTGCTACGCGGAACAGACCACTAGAATTGGACCCGAAATAAAGGATCAATTAACGTTTTAGAATCAATAATAGAAAATAAAAACATTCAAAATTAAATAATCTTAAAAGAAACGGATTTTAATTAACCACGTGGTGGCAAAACCTGCTGACGCAGGATATCGATTTTAAAGTTAGGAAAAAACCCATTTTAAAATTGAATAGGGACAACAATAGGAAGCCAACACAATAGATATTGTTAAGGCATTTTAACGAGCTCAAAATATTCCATCCCTGACAAAGAAAGAATCAATACTTTCGAGGGTCGGAATATTCCATCACATTACAAAGAAAATCAATAGTTTCAATAGTTTCAATTTTAAAAAAAAAATTCCATTAAAATTCCATTATACAACAACATTAAAAGGGAAAGCAGGCAGGCAATAGAGACCAGCGTCACCCACTAACTAACTTGTGGGTTAGTTAGTGAGGGATTTACCTCGCGTAATAAAGATTGTAGTAAAGTTTGTAGGCTAATTAATAAAAATTAGAAAGGGGATAATGGCAGAAGGAGGGGTAGTGCAACGGAGGCGCGACTCCAATATGTCAGGAGTTAGCGAGGCGAATACTCAGGGGGAATTAAACAGGGATAGGGAGCAATACGATAGCCCGGAGGAGCTATTAAATAGTAGGGTCAGGGAATTAAGTAGAATAATACTACAGCACATTCCTGCCAGAGCCGACTCGATCAAGGTCGAAGCGCGGAAGGCATGTAGGGAGGCGGCCGAAAAAGTACGGGATTATGCTATGGAAATGGTGGGCATCATCAGGATGCTGAAGCACGAAGTAAAGGAGAAGAACAAAGAGATTATCGAACTAAGGAGCAAGAATAATGTGCCAGTGGGGGCACAAGTTGGGCAAGGAGAAGCAAAGGGGAT
>VTPC01002177.1:0-17131 GCA_011009095.1 Ignelater luminosus
AGCATCAAAAATACGCATCAAATTAACCAACATCGACTACTGTCGCAGCCTTACTAAATTCTACAAATCAAACCAGATAAAATTCCTTGGTTTTCAAGACCCTGAACTAAAACCGCTCTTGGTGGTTATTAAAGACCTGCCCTTATTACTAACAAATGGTGAAATACAAATGGTCTTAACTGAAGAACTCAAACTTCTAGTGACTAATGCAACTTGTTTATATAATAAAGAAAAACAACTAAGCACGACCGTGGCAGCAACATTAGCAAATATCCCCGATAACCAAAAGATATTAAAATTGGAAAAACTTGCACCTGCAGTAGTAAAAGTAGAGCACAAAAAAAGCACACAAACGCTACCATAGTGCTACAGATGCCAAAGATATGGCCGTACACACAACTATTGTCAACATAAACCACGCTGTGTCAAGTGTGTAGGTAATCATGAATATAAGAATTGCACTAGAAACTCAAACTCACTTGTTTCAACTAAAAGGGTTGTAGCTATTACACCAAGTTACTAACAAGCCAACTGCCAACAACGTATGTAACACAAATCAAAGACCTCAACAGCAACATCCGACACACTCAAACACTTCTAGAAGCTACTCCGATGTCCTCTCTGGCAGAGATAACCCCAATCTAACCTCTCAAAATTTTGATAAACCGAACTTTACAATGGTAGAGTCAATATTCAATTTTATCCTCAATTTAATAATACCCCATATAACAACAATTAAAAAATTCGTAATGGAACGCATTATGCCCAGCCTCTTCAATGGCCCATAATCCCATCACGATACAAAGCATCACTGTACTAAACTTCAATGTAAATGGCCTCCAAAGACAGCGCTCACTTTGTTTGACTTCTTAAATAGGCACAGAGTAAATATTGCATGCATTATAGAAACTCATCTCAATTCTGACAAAAAATTTAAAATACCAGGGTACGTATCTGACTTATAGAAGGAAACCTAATACAGAGGTCGCCTATGGTTGAGCAGCAATCCTGATTAAATCCCAAATCAATCACCAACCACTTGATGCAACTCATAGCACCACCCTAGAAGCAACTGGATTCTAAATCGAACTGATCCGTAACGCTACGGTAAATGTTGTCTGCGCCTATAAACAACCAAACAAAAAACTCGACCCAGCAGATCTTACAAATATTTTTGTCAAGAATCAATCCACAATTGCTCTTAAGTGCAAGAATATATGCTGAGGATGCAGATGAAATAACCCTGATGGGATAAAGTTAAATGACTTAACCTCTCAACATGCCATAAACGTTGTTGCCCCACCCGAACCAACATGCTACCCCTATAGACAAGACCATCAACCAGACATACTGGACATCATGCTGACCAAACAGTTTATAAAGACTTGCAGCCACCTAGTTGTAGCTGAAATGCACTCTGATCGTGTACCTGTCTTTATCTCATTTGACAGCATCCCCAACAAACACACCAAGAGTAATAGAAGGAAGAGTACTATCGAATCAATTTAAGGAGACCTTGTATTCAGCCTTATCTGCCCATAACTTAGAAGCACGAGAATATGTAGACCAAGCAATAGAAACATATTCTAAAACCATTTGCGAGAGCATACAAACTTCAACTATTAAAAGTAAGCGTAAACCTCCAAATCACTATACGCCAAGACATATTCTTAATCTCATTCATGAAAAACGCCACCTACAAGGACTGCACGGTCGTAATCGCAACCGATACTTAAAGAATCAGCTCAACAACCTCACTCACAGAATCAAGAGAGAACTAAACAAAATACGAATTCAATCATATAATCTTCACATACGTAACTTAGAATCAAACGACCATAGGCTATGGAAAACAACGAAAAGGATTTTAAACCAACAAGAAAACTTCGAACCAAGGTAGCATGTAACTGACAACGAAAAATGGAATATTTTTAGCGAACACAATTACCTACATCATATCCGCACTGTAAACTTCGTAGAAAACCACTATCTCATACCAGATCAGATTATACCTACTAGTCCTGATGAAATCGAATCCATAATCAAATTATTACCCTTTAAAATAAGCCCTAGACACGACCTCATACCAAATGTAGTCCTAAAACACCTAACCAATAAGTTTCTTTTCTTATTATCGTCGCTCTTCAATGCCTGTCTAAAAATTGAATACTTTCCAACCAAATGGAAACACGGACACATATTGTTGTTTAAGAAACCTGGGAAAAATCAAAAGGATCCCAATGGATATAAACCAATAAGCTCTTTATCAACATTTTCTAATTTACTTAAAAAAATCATACATTACCGACTTGATGTTATTTTAAGTAAAAGAAAGATCGTGCCAGCATTTCAATTCGGCTTTAGAAAAGGTGCTACCCTTCAAGTCAAGAAATTGACCGAACTAATTAAAAATGTATTTCAACATACATAGTACACCACAGTGGCATTTTTAGATATTGACCAAGCATTTGATCGAGTGTGGTTGACTGGCCTAAGATACAAACTGTTAAAGTTAGACCTTACTCAATACTTGCTTCCAATCCTAGTTTCCTTCTTTGAAGAACGCATTAACAGCACCATGTCTCCAATAAAAACCATCACTGCAAGAGTAAGTAGCCCTGAGCAGCATTCTCGGACCTATTTTATTCAACTTCTATGTAGATGATTTTCCAGACACGCCAACTGCAACGGTTATGTTTGCTGATGACACCGCACTGGTCTCACAGGACTATTATCTAGACGACTCGATTGCTACACTCCAAAATGCCATCAACAAAGTAATTAAATGGCTGAACAAATAATAAGCTCTTCAAAGTGCGAAGCAAAGATATTTACTCTAATAATGGTAAATAACATAATGATCGGATGGAATCGAAATGACGCAGCGGTACTTTTAGACAGCCGGCTTACATGGAAATTGCATAAAAATAGGAAGCTTAACCTAGCATACGCCAGGCTAACCAAGCTGTATCCTCTAATTAATCAAAAATCTTACCTAAAAGTGCAATGTGCAATGCTTCTATACGCAGTACTAATTAGACCACTGTTTACCTACGCATGTCCGGTCTGGGGAAACTCCTCCAGAACAAATATAAAGAAGCTACAAACCCTGCAGAACAAAATCCTGAGCACAGATGTAGATACGCCATGCTATGTACGCAACAGCTAACTTCATAATGAACTCTCAGTCCCAACAATTAAACTATATATTCAAAAGACATCTCGGAAATTTTTGGACAACATTCCGCACATACGTGAACGCTGAACACTACCAGATTGGACGTCGTGATATTTACACCCGACTGACGCGCAAGCTGATCTAAGACATTATTGCATAGACAGTGTATACTAACAAGATTCTAGAATAATTTAACCTATAAAATTCATCAAACCACAAAATTGTAAATATACAATTTGAACGTTATGTTGTGATTAAATCGAACAGATCTCACTACTGTGAATAACAACCAGCATGATTGTTGAGCCAATAAATAAACTTATAAAAAAATTATCGAATTTATTTGCAAATATTATGAACATTAAAAGAGTTTTCCGACAACTATAACCTGAGGTTTTTGGTTATTTATTTATGGTATTATTGAAATTCAATTTACATTGGTTTGATTAAAGCTGGATCCACTTCTAATCTGAACGCCAAGAGACTCTCCATTAACGACTGCGCTAAGTACAGGTCCGGTTATGAAAATAAGTAGAATTATTAATGAATTTACTAATACCCCAGACAGCAAAAGTTTACTACTTTTTACAGTAGTGTTACTATTTGTTAACTATTATTTTACATTCATACCGTTCTATTACTTCTCTTTAACTATTTTTAAGGCATTTTTGGGTCAGATAACTATGTAGTAACGTTTTAGTTGGTATGAAGCCGTAACTCAACTTTCTTATGTTCTTTAGTAGTCAGATAACCGTCCACTTACTGTAAGTTGACTTGTTAGAGGAACCAAAAAGGTTCGTTGCGACAAGTGCACTATCTGATTGTCCTTTTGCAGTAATATTAGCATATTAATGCTTACTTTTAGGACAGAATACGTCATGTTACAATAAAACAACTATTTGTAGTAACTCTACTGCTTGCTGATTATTTTCTGTTACTCCCAACAACAAGAAATTAATTATTAATATATAATATAATAATTTATAATATAGAAATTTCCAATATGCAAAAACCTTCTTAAATCAGAATACCTTCAAATTATATATATTAATGAAATTATGAATAATTAAAGTTTTTATTGCAATATTTAACTTGGCACAGAACAACTTAAAACATTTATTATTATACTCTATGTAAGTCTTGTCGTTTCTTCTTTACTTTAACTATGAATTAATATTTTAATTAAATTAATAAACATAAAAATTGTAGTTGTTTAGATAAAAATCTAAGGTATTTAGGTCAAATCGGTCTTCAGAAGGGACGCGTCGCAGCTACCCGGGGTTCGCCCAGTAAAGAGACCAAAAGTTGTGTAGAATTTCAATAAACCATATTCTTATATTAAATTTTATCCCAGACAGCAAAAGTGTACTACCTTTTACAATAATAGAACGTTCTGTTAACTATAATTATACATCCATACTGTTGGATTACTTTCCATTAACTATTTCAAGGCATCTTTGGATTAATTAACTATATATTTAGTTGTAGTTTAGTTTCTATGACACCGGATGTAACCGTTTGTATGATATTTATTAGCTATATAACCTTCAATTTACAGAAAGTTTACTTACTAGAGAAACCAAAAAGGTTCATTGCGGCAACTGCGCTGACTTTTGGTCCCCATAAAGTAATATTAGCATTTAAAGCCTACTTTCAGACACAAGCTCGTCATATTACAATAAAACAACATTTTATGGTAACATTCCTATTTTTGGACTATTTATTTACTGCTACCACCAACGGTAAGTTTTCTAGCACAAATTTAGCCCTGGGCGACAACGAAATCCAATAATAATGTAAAATAAAAACGATTATTATTTCAAAGCATTATTCACAAGAAATAGTTAAGAATATAAAAACAAAAATTTTGTGGTTGTTGCAAAAACTGCCTTAAAGTAGTACAAAAGAAATTGTTAACAATGGCTGTGAGAAATTGTGCATAATAGTTCCAACAACCTGTTTCAAAGTTTTAGTGACGATATAAAATAAATATATTCAATACGTATTCACAAGAGCGTCTACAGCTTGTTAGAGCAGTTGATGAGAAGGACAACTTACAAACCTGCAGGTGGCTATATCGTAGGCGATTTGACAAATCCGGCTTATTGCAAAGAGCGTCGTCACTTTGCAATGCGCCCGGCTAATTGGAAAATTATCGACAACTTTCTAATTAGCCTGATATTCTTTAGGCTGATTGTAATGAACCCATACACCTTTAGGCTAGTTAGAAACTGCGCAATCGTTGGCCCAAACAGCCTGGTTTCATTCAAGCTTATTGCAATAAGCCTTATTGAAAACAGCAGCGTAGCGCAGTAGCAGTTGAATTGTCTTAGCAATCGTGCGTTTTCGTTTTATACAGCATTGTGCTTACCGGCATTGAGTGTTTCTGTTTAGTAAGGCGGATTTTTCAAATATCCTAGTAGTGACATGGTGTGTTACTATTTCATCTTGTTGTGTGCTATCATCAAGTTCGAACAACTTTTAAAATCGTGTAGGACAGTATGGTAGACTGTATGGTGGACAATACGCAGGACAGTAACAGTGGTGGAAGTGATCCTAAAGATGAATTTTATAACATGAAGGAAAACTTTAATGAGAAAATGAAAGAATATAGTAACAAGAGTGATGATGTGATTAAAAAGCCATGGACTAATGCAACCGTAGGAGAAGCCATTCGTGAAATTCTAGATTCAAATAATACGAAACAAAGAAGACTAGTAGGCAATATGGACTAACTAGAAAATACAACACAATGGAGATAGGTGAAAAAAGAGTTTTAATTAAAAAAAGGGGGAAGTAATGAGGATACTGTTGCAGTGATAGTTCTTGTTGAATAATACTTTGATACGCTTCTTCGCGCCACTGGACATGGCGGAAGAGATAAAATGCTGTTTACACTGAAAAAAGTTTATATTCCTCAACCAGCAATTGAAATTTTTGTATTGTTTTGTAGAATGTGTAATACCAAAAAATCCCAATAACACCGTAACATTATTGCACGACCAATTACCACAAAAGATTTTAATCTTCGAAGTCAGCGACAACATTGTGTGAATTTACGGCTAACGTTATCAAGGAACTTTCAGCTATGTGGTCTGATTGTAAAATAGTACATTGAAGACTACGGCATATACAATCGCAGAGGAGCGTGGAGTGCTGCAATCAGGATATTGAAAACATGTTACGTGCTTGGATTAGTGGCAGACAAGCTCATCAAAACACAGAGTTATAGGATGAAGTCCGTACACCGCAGTTTTTGGAACAGAACCAAAGTCACGATTAGGCTCAATGGATATTCCGCCAGCAGTATTAGAAAATATTAACAATGAAGATTTGGAGCGGTTTAAAGACGGTTACAAAGAAAGAGAAGTGGCAAGTGACGGAGAAGAAGATCAAGTCGCTAACTTTTAACATGAAATGTATTCTTTTTGTTCATGCAATTTAAATGAAACTTTTTTTTGTATCGTGCTCTTCATGTTCTATGAAGATTCACATAACTTGTTGCCAAAGCACTGCCTGAACCTCTGAAAAGAATAATGTTGTTTATCACTGTGACATTTGCAATAGACTACAAAATAGTAGCGGAGCGTCAAAAAGACCCGAAGGCCAGAAGAAAGCAGCGAAAAAGATGATTCAAACTAGTGGAAAGAAACTGAAATCGGTTGCAGTTGGAGACTTCGTTCTGTTAGATGTCGTAAAAGTAGACAGTGGCCCTTTAGACTGTCCAAATTTAATTAGAAAAATACTTAAAGTGGAAAACAATGTTTACCAAATAAGAACAAAAATATTGTTTGATAGATGTAATTTCCAGATTTCTTTTTCAGACCTGTTCGTAAAGCTGTAGCGAATATCAGCTGCAAATGCTCGTGCAGTGTCAAAAATTTGATATCAAATAAAAAAGTGCGAGTGTAAGGAGGCAAATCAAATGTGTCCATGAAAGTGTCATAACAGATTCATATGTTCAGAAAAAGGAAGAACTCAAGTAATCTCTTTATCTGTCATTTTTAATAAGCTTTTACTTCTTTGGGTTAATTGCAATAAGCCTGGATGAACCCAGGCTGTTTGAGCAAGCGGTTGCCCATTTTTTTAACCAGCCTAAAGGTGTATGGGCTCATTACAATAAGCCTAAGAACTATCAGGTTAATTAGAAAGTTGTCGACAATTTTCCAATAAGCCAGGCGCATTGCAAAATGACGACGCTGTTTGCAATAAGCCGGATTTGTCAATTCGCCTACGACAGCTACAACAACTCAGGTTCAAATCCCAGTGGCAGAGGCAGACAAAAGTATTAAATAAAAAAAAATGTCAGGCAACCCTCATTCCACCTGAACATGGAGACATTCCAACCCCCTAAAAAACAAAAAAAATAATAGAATGAGCTAAAACGAATTAGTTGAAAATAGTTTTAATTTTGTTTGACTTTTTGGATTTCTGGAAATTTGCGGTAACAATAATTAATTTATAATAAAAATAATTTATGTAGTTTCATGAACGGTTTACCGTCAGCACACGTACGGCATCGGTAGCAGCAACGTAACCAAGTAGTAACTATATAGTAAAGTTATAGAAAATGCAATGTAACTTTCAAATGCTCGGAAGATTACTAGGCTTTGTGACATTCCCACAGATAAGTTATCCAAACGTAATCTAAAAGTAGCTCTACAGTTACAAAAACCGGGACATTCTTAACCAATAGTTAACTTATAGTTACCTTTTATTTTACTATTTCTTTACATCTTTTACTTTACACAGTTACTATGTTGTTACGAAATAGTAAAGTTTTGCTGTCTGGGACATCTTCTTTTTGCCGATACATACCTTTTTCCTTGCATAAACTCTAGTGCTGTACTTCTAGAAGTGACAACGGTTGAGATGTTACTCGATGATGGATTTCGTTGTCGATCTTACAGTGTGCCGTAATGCGCTTTTCGACACCTAAGTGAATTCAGCGACGAGTTGTATCAATAACATCTTTTTGACTCTCAAACTTGTAGTCCAGATGAACGGTTTTTTGGAAGTTTACCGTTTTGTAAAGGAGGCAGGTTTAGAACAAGAACTGCTAATTACTTGTGATCTTCGGTTTTGGCTCGTTGGCGGAGTGTGAAGCTGAACTCGCGAAAGCGTGTTTTGTTGTGTGTGTCACTGGAAGAGTGTCTGTCAGTCAAAGTCAAATTATCATTGTTCCTGCTTCTACAGTCACTATAGGCATATGCCTTTTTGGCCTAAGGGGAAAAGTTAAGTGAAGGTTGGTAAACGCTGCTGCGCGCAGTCAAGGATGGGATGAAATGGTTGATTGCAAAACTCTCGCTTAAAATCCCCCGCAACATGTCCGGCCTGGTCGGCCAGGGTGAAAGTGTGGAGCTTCAGCGTTGGTCATACTACAGCAACATGCTGCATAATTATAAATTAATTGGTTAGGTCTTAGCAAATTTTTAAACATAATAATCAAACTTATTCTTGCAGGTAGAAAAGCTGCAACAATAACGACCTTGACTTTTTATGTTTATGTTTATTAGATGCTTCTTGATTCACTCTTCTAAGTTGAATATTTAAAATGCATTATCATTTCGTCTTTCCAAAATTTCTATCTACACTCTTTTAAAAATTTAAAAAACCCTTTAAATATCAAAATCTTCATTCTTGAAGTGATAATCTAATCTAAAGTGAAATCAAGAATGTTAAAAATCTATTTATTATATACATACTTAAGATAACTTGATATTATCTACACATTAGATAACATGAGTACGTTCTCTTCAACACATTTAGGGTAAGTATTTACACTTAGTTAGAAAGTAAAAATCCTAAACAACTAATTATAGGTCTCTTCTAAAAGTTTCTTTTCTTTAACCCAATGCGTATACCATTTGCTGATTTTAAAACAGTTTCGGCTGCAAGTACAACCTTATGGTTAGGATCTTCCAGTAATTCATAATTCCTTAAAACCTTAGACAACAGAGATTTCATTTCTAACATTGCAAATTTTTGTCCTGAAATTAAAACACAAAATTTGTTATCTCTAAAGTTTTCGATAATACTTAATTATGTAGTACTTAGTACATACCACAGTTACATTACAAAATATAATTTTTTGATCGTCTTAAAGGGTACTTTTTTACTCGAAAACAACTTAACTTACCTATACAGTTTCTAGGGCCAGCACTAAATGGTAGGTATGCATAGGGAGAACGACCCACTTGCTTCTCCTGCGTAAATCTTTCCGGATCAAAACGTTCAGGATCAGGAAAGATTGCAGGATCTCTATGTAAACCATATACAAATATTGTTAATGAAGTATCTTTGGGCAGAATAATTCCATCTGAAAGTATATTTAGGTATAATTTTCTACAATTAGATTAATTCTGTCTTAGCTTAATGTGTATTAAATCGAACTTCGTTGCATTGCAGCTTGCTAAAAACCTTTAGAATCTTTTCGTATCAAAAACTTTGCATAGAAAGTACTGGGACAACGTCTAAAAGTGGATACCTGAAGTCAAAATAGGTCAATCGAGCCCAACTTGTTACAGGTCTGAGTAGTTAAGTTTTTTATTTTTTTTTGTTACTACTGAAAAAATTCTTCTAACTACTTGCTTTTGGAATGCTTAAACATGCAATACGGTACACAATTCAGTTTTAGACAAGAAAGGTACGCTGATCTAAGTCGCCGAAATACATAACGTTAAAGGCAACTTTTCTTATGGTATATTGAATTCAATCGGCTTTTTTCGACACATAGAATTCATTCGTAAACGTTATCTCATTGTTGTTCCAAGATCCTATGGCTCTCTTCAAACAAACAATAATACAACTATTTACCATTAAAATTTTTTAGAGTAGTAAACTTGATCAATTATAGTAAATTTTACTATCGCTAATCATTATTTCTCGTTGCTGCAACTGATATGGACCCAGAAAAAGAAAAATTAAAATTAAAGTACCTTACCGTATTCAACATCTTCATGTACATTTCTAGCAAATATTGGTACTGATGGATAAAGTCTTAATGTTTCTTTAATTACTGCCTCCAAATATTTCATTTCTTGCATATCTCTGTGCGTTGCAGGTCTCTCCTTATCATCACCAAAAATAGAGCGGAGTTCTTGCACAGTTTTTTCCTAGAATATAACATTGATGTACTTGTAGAATTCTATTTAGTACTGACTAATAGTAATAAGCAAAGCAGGTCATAGGAGTAGATACGAGATGCTAATGTAAGAAAGAATGAGAAAATTAAAAAAGTAAGTAAATGGAAACGTAAATAGGAACTGCAAAATAAGGTATTATAGAAAACCAATGACAGTTTCGTAACTCCTACTACTATGACGTGCTGCACTAAAGATGAATTTAAAACAGTACTATTGTTACCTGAGCCTCTGGATTTTTAGCAAGGCAGTATAGAGCAAAGCTCATTGCAGCCGCAGTGGTGTCATGACCCTAAAATAAAAACCCTCTGTATATGTTTCTGTAACGTCTCTTCAGATACCTTATTTACATTACATTTAAATGTAGACTTGAATACATACCTCAAACATAAAAGTATCTACTTCTTCTCTAATATCTTTATCAGTTAAAGGTTGTCCATCCTTTTTATATTGCAATAATAAGTCCAAAAATGTCTTTTTCTTCTTTCTGCCAATGTCATCTTCATCGTTTTGAATATCTTTGCTATGACCATTAGCTTTTATTAATTCTTCTTTTCTGGATTCTATTATAGACTCTGTATATCCATGAAGAATTTTAAGAGCTTCACGCTCCTTTTGATAATCTTTGGAGAAATAATAAAAGAAGTCAAACATTTTAAATATGGAAAATGTTCTGTCTATAATGATTCTCGACATCTCTTTTACGCTAAATACGTATTTAGATTCAGAATCATTCTGGGCATTTACTTCTGTACCCATAGAGGTAGCTGGAAAGAGAAATATAAAACATATAGTTGTTGCTATTCATAGTTGCTTCTTAGGAAGAAAGGAGACTCGAAGTCAGATTAATTCAAAATAAGACATTAAAACTTACCACAAATAGTATCTAAAGAACAGAGCGTAACATAAGGATATATATCCACAGACTTTTTACCAACCTCCTTTTCAAGCTTCTGCACTAGCGTATTGCTATAGAAATCAAATACTTCCACAAATTGCTCCAAAATTCGAAAATGGAATGCTGGGGTAAGTATCTTTCTATGTTTCTGCCATTTTGCACCTTAAATTTACATTTTGTCATAATTTATTAAACTAGCTTTCGTTGAAAGTACTTACCTCCACTAGTTAATAATCCTCTTCCTAACCAACTATGGAGAAAACGATAATCTTCAGATTTGTCTAGGATTCTTGTAGAACCCATTACAAATTCTAGGAATTTAGGATCGGTGATAATTAAAGTCGGTGGTGCAAAACCTAAGTATACTTTAAAGATACTACCATATTTTTTCTTATTTTCGAGCGTAATTGGTAACAAATCTGTGAAAAATAAAATTAGCTTACAAATTCTAGAATTTATCTTTCCTAAAACAGTTATTGAAAAATTTATTATGAGACTATTTTGTAATAGACAAACGGAATGGTGTGTTAAGAAGAAGCAAACTAACTATTTGGAAATTTAATTTAGTAATAAAGTTTTAGTTCACTATTAGACTTCCGAAAGGGAAGAAGATGCACGTAGGTCTAATTATTAAAACGCTTAGCTTGGTATTCCACAACTTTCAAGGTCTTTGAAAAAAACTGAATCTTGAAGGTTACAATCTTTTTAGTTTTCATTTGTTTTCATTTAACAAGAGAAAGTACTTACACAGTTTATAGGTCAAACCCATATAATTTGATATATTAGATGACATTTCTCTTTTACAATTGCAGCTATCAACATTTGGGTGATAAAAATTATCTATTAATCGTTTTTCTAATCTGCAGGAAAAAGTGGAAAGCTAATAGTGGAAAATACAGAAAACATGACTGGATAAATACAGAACTAATATGAAATTAAATAATTCAAAAACAATTAGTTACCACATTTATTCCTGTCTATCTATTTTATAATTTGATTTTAATAAAAAAATATACTATAAACTGTACTATGGTTTCACTCGAATTTGAATCATTGTGTTTGAACCATAATCTTAACAAAACATGATTAACTGGCGTTTTATAAAAACATTTTTGCTGAAATGAAATACAAAATCATAGCAGTAAACTGAAATTACTTCTAAAAACAAATTTTGTCTAAATAATATAAAAGAACCTTGTATAATTACAGCTTGAATCACAATTTTATCAAAATATAAATTAACTCACGTTTTATAAAATATTTTTGGTGAAATGAAACAAAAAATTGTAGTAGTATACCCAAGTTACATTTGAAAACAATATTTGTCTCAATAAAACATAATATCAACATATCGCATCATGTTTGTTTTTCAATTCTAAAAGCTAGAAGAATTTATTGCTTACCCATAGTTGTTCCAAATTCCAACGCACTTCCAATTAAAGGCCATGCACGAGGTCCTTTAAATATTTTCAAGTGTTTTTCATATTTGAAATATTGAAGAAACCATGTGGTTAACAGTATAACAAAGACGCTGATCGCAAGTATTGCAATCATCTCAGAGTTGACCGTGACAATGATCTTGCACCAATCTCGTCTCTCAATAATGTCGTTTGTTCTTTATTTGGTAGAGGCCAGATTAATTTTGATTACGGTGATAATTTGTGATTATTTTTATACACTTTTTGTAAAAGAAATTATTTTTGTTACTTGATTGTTCTGGCTTATCTATTTATTATCGATAGAATTTATAGTGGTGTGCCGCAGACACAAGCTTATATTTGATGAGACTGGAGTTGAATAAATACAATCATAGAAAGATATAAAGGTTAAGTGTGATAAAATGAGTAATTTTCGTGATGAAGCAAATCTCTACGTTACCAGTAGCATTGTTATTGTTTTTTTTAAAATCTTGTTTACTAATATAAATAAATGCAAATCAGCTCTCATGTTTATGCGCTTGCACGAAAAACGAACTGCTCCTAAAAAGTTCCAAATGCAAACGTAAACTAATCTATCGATATAATTAATATTTGCTTAAACATTAGGTATAATTAGACAGTACCCTATAGCTAGGAGAATTGTTGCTACTCAAGAATTAAAGCGTGACTTTCGCTTTTACTAGTAACGTAAAACCTTTAGGTTTATCAATATCATCATGATTTGCAAAATACATGTCTTGTAATTTGTGTTTTAATGGGGACCACATAACTCGATTATATCACTGTTTATTTATACAGCTCTATAGGTCTAAACGCCAAGGAAATCATGAATATTGTATATTATGAGCTTATAATACGTACGTTGTATGTATGTTTTCGACTCCAACAAATTACAGCAAATTTAAAATGTTGCAATAAACCAAACATTATGTGGCTTAGAAATAAGTTTATATTTTTAAAATCGAAGTTTTCTTTAGCTTTTGTTTTTATAAATTTGTTTTTACAATTTTTGATATTACTTTAACATTTTAAACTTGCTATAATTTGTGAAGGGGGTGAGAAAATGTTATATAAGTCCATATAAATACCATCGGCTAGAATAACAATAAAAATTTTGCAGTGAAAAAACGAAACTATAGTTTAGTACACACCGAAGTTTCATCGGATATAATTATTTAAACAATAAGAAATCTCTTCAAATAATTACTTATTCATTTCACACTCACATTTGATTTTTGTTCAAGCCATGCACTTATAATGATGTAAGTGTATTATTACTGTTACTACATAACTTACTTTTAAAAGCAATTTTTAAAAGTCGTATAAGTAACACAATAATCTTTTGAAGTTTAAGTAGTAACACATTTATTTACAAAACTATTTTAGATTTTTTTTTTATTTGACAATCTTTATTTCTGTAAATTTTTAAACAACGCTTCTAATTCAGTGTACACAGTGTCCAAGGTAAGGATGCACAGCATGGGGATCTTGAAAATGGTAAGAGATACAGCATTGGTTAAATGGGATGAAAGTTGGCTATTTATAGGACCTTTTTATTGGCGTTTGCAAAATCTAGATATCTTGGATAGTTTCAGAGATATTTAAAAAAGTAGATTTCTCGATTTTCGTTATTATTTTTTCTTTCCTTTATTTGAAAGATATCGGAAAACTAAAACCACTTTTCCATTGCCACTTTTTGTCAGCGTATTTTAATAGAGAATTTTCCAAAATGCTTAAAATGCAGGTTTTCGCACATTTCAACTTCTTTGTAATCGGTTATGATGCCCGTTATATTTTTTTATGATGAATGACCAATACCTGTGTTGTAGAAGCAATAATATACGTACTATATGTAAATATAATAGTTAGAAGTCTTCAGGAAAATAATAGTAAAAGCTTTAAAAGAAAGTCGTTATTATTTTTATCAAAAGTTAATTATTTGAAAAGTGATAATAATTACATATATGTATGTGATAATTACAGTTTTAATCGTTTTGAAGGCCCAGATTAAAGCTCTTCATCTTCTGAAAATCCTTGAGGTTCCACGTCGCCTTCTGTGTCTTGTTCTTCCTCTTCCAGTCCTTCCTCGTCAACTAAATCTTCGGCATCCACATTTTCCTCCTCGGTGATATCCCCGTTAAGGTCCTCCTCGATTTCTATTGGTGGGGCGTTGGAGCACAAAGCGTCCGAGCAGTTTTTGCAGACGTTGGTGCATTTCAGTCTAGATTTCTGGCAGGTGCAGGCACCGGTGCACCCTTTCTTGCTGCTGCAGAACACCATTTGCAGCAATGATTGGGGCGCCGGTTGTTTTTTCATTTGAATGGGGATAAGACCAAGGCTGTCGTTTTTCCCACTCCATTCAAGTGGGTCCAAGATGGTTCCCAGCCAGCACTGAACTTGAAGGAAAGTTTTTGAAGCTGTGATTGTCAGCTGCATCAAGTGTTGGTGGCAATCTCGGTAAGATGAACTTGTCCGTAGTGGATATCTTGACGAAGAGGTACTATCTCAGCCGATTGATCCCTTGAAATGTGGCTGCTCCAGTGTCATACAATGTCATGAAAATCTTGTCTGCTACTTTGCTGTTTGCGCTGTAGATGCAGTAGCCTTGTAAGACACAAAAGCGGCTTCCTTCAAGGCAGGGATTTTCTTAATGAGGGTACATAGCTTTGTTGTTCCATGGCAAAATGGAGACGACGTTGTGTCACAACCAGAAAAGGCATGAGCAATTGGAAGGTAGTCAGGATCATACTGATACGATGAGGTCGAGAAGTATGTTTCACCATTACCACTCCTTCCTGGTTTGAGAAGGTATACATTGTTTTGGTGAAACTAGGAAGCTATGACAGCACAACATCCTCACTGACTATAACAACGCTATCAAAACTGTTCGATTGTGACAAAGCTGTATTGCCAATGAGTCAAAATAAGTTTTCAACATTCGAATCTGGCGGCTGTTATTACATTCATTCCCCAAGAACTTCGAAACGATTAAAAATATAATTATCACATACTTACATATATGTAATTATTATCAATTTTCAAATTTTTTACTTTTTATAAAAATAAAAACGACTTTTTTCAAACTTTCACTATTCTTTTCCTAAAGACCTCTCAACTAACTTGACTTTGACTAGTGCATTTTGTAGAAAATTTTGTCTGCTTTAATTGTAGAACGTATAAAATGTTCTGTAGGAGGCGTCGTATAGGAGTTATAAGCAAAAACCTGAGAAAAGTGCGAAATTTTCAAGGTTTTTTGCCTACCAAAAGTTTTTCCCAGGGCTTTCGAGGTCGCAAACTTTCACACTCTCCCTACCATACCAAACAATCCTAGAAAAAGATCTTTTACCGGATTTAATGTAAGCTGGAATGTATGTATATATTGGACTATTCGGCCATAAAGCCAGCGCCTTATTAACTAATTCCTGGAGCGTGTCTTTCCGGACGCGTTTTACGGCTTGTTTTAAGGCTACCACATCCTTTCCTTTGGTTTTCCAAAGTTGCTGTTTCGTGTAGCTCCATACAAAATAACTCATAGGAGCGACATCAGGTGACAGGCATCCGTTTTTCTTGGGAAATAAATTTTAATTTGCCTTTCGTGAACTCCGTGCCTACTTTAGAAACGTGCGAGGGTGCGGAATCATGGTGGAGGACCAAATTACCATCAGGATACAAACGTGGAGCGTCTTTGGTCAAAAAAGGTTTTAAAACGTTGGTATAATATGTACTATTCACTTTTGCCCCGGGATTAATAAAATGTTTTGTTTTACCGTTAAACAAAACCACAATCCACACCATAAATCCTGATGAACGATTCTCTCGGCGTTGGTAAACTTCCAATGTGGGATGTTTTGTCTCTGGAAACATACTGAATACTCCGTGTTCTATTTACATCATTCATGTAGAATCATGCTTCATCGGTAGTGATGTAATTTTTTCCATTTGCCATTATTTAAAGCACGATATAAACCCCAAGAACGTTTCTTCTGTTCTTCAATGTTAACTTTGTTAATATGACAATTAACCATTCTTCCCGATACATCTATCATCTTCTCTATTTGTCTTTGGATTAAAGGATTTATCTGGGATGACATTCTCTTGATCTTCTTTAACTTGGGGTTTGTTACCACCGACCTAGGCCTACCCAGTGAATACCTTTTTTTACTTTCTTTGCATTTTTTTGGTAAATTATTTCTTTCACTTTCTATTGTAGATATCACTCCCAAAGATGTTTTGCATTTAACTTTGATTTCATCACTCTATTGCTTTTTCGCTTAAAAGTTCTAAAACGCGACCTTCGACAACTGGATCTATTTTTTTTGGTGCCATGTTTGGTTTCATTTGAAACATTTGATCATAAATAAACGAACTGTCACTGCAATTGTTTTCTGTTACAAATGATTGTTTTCGCGCGAAATTAAAAAGTCTAATCAACTTTAAAAGTGTTCACGATCATTATGTAACACCCTCTGCATAT
>VTPC01002177.1:22131-36503 GCA_011009095.1 Ignelater luminosus
TGTAAATATAGTAGGTACGACCCAGAACTACTCGCAATTTACAAAGCAGTAAAACATTTCAGGCATGCAGTGGATAGGACATCAATTTAGTGTGTTTACAAATCATAAGCCGTCAACTTTTGTTTTCAAGCAGAAACTCAACAAGTGTTCTCCACGGCAATTTTCAAGCGACATACGTCACAAAAAAACAATGTCGCAGATACCGTCTCTCATATTGCAGAAATAACATCTTCAATCAACTATCAAGCACTGACAAAGTGACGAGAAATGGATGAGGAATTACATTTTTTAAATCGCACCATTAGTGCATTACAGTTGAAATTAATTAACTTTTCTGAGTCAAATGTCAACTTGTATTGTGCTATTTTTGCGAAAAGTGCCAGACCATTTATTACACATCCATTTCAACGCCCCATTTTTGATAGTACGCACAGTCTTTCGCATCTTGGAGCACGCGCACTTCGTTCAAAACTTCTCTTTCCACACTTTTAAAAACTCGGAAACCTTTTGATATCAAAATCTTCAGTTTCTTAGGTGACTGACTATCGAAAGGTAAAGCTAAGAATGTTACAAATCTATTTATTATACATGTACATACTTAAAGTAACTTAATATCATCTACACACTATTTAACATGGATACGTTCATTTCAATATTTTCAGGGTAAGTATCTACGGTTAGATACAAAAACAAAATCTTAAACCACTAATTTTTGTCTAATTACTAATTATAAGTCTCCTCTAAAAGCTTCTTTTCTTTAATCCCATACGTATACCATTTGCTGATTTTAAAACGGTTTCGGCTGCAAGTATAACCTCATGATTAGGATCATCTAGAAGTTCATAATTCCTTAAAACCTTAGACAACAGAGATTTCATTTCTAACATTGCAAATTTTTGTCCTGAAATTAAAACACAAAATTAGTTATTTGTAAAGATTCCAATAATAATTAGTAGTTTCTCGCAAACTGTTCATATCACAGTTGCATTGCAAAAAATAAATATGTGATCGTCTTAAAGGATACCTTTTTTTACTCGAAAATAACTTAACTTACCTATACAGTTTCTAGGGCCAGCACTAAATGGTAAGTATGCGTAAGGGGAGCGACCCACTTGCTTCTCCTGTGCAAATCTTTCCGGATCAAAACGTTCAGGATCAGGAAAAATTGTTGGATTTCTATGTAAACCATATACAAATAACCCTAATGACATATTTTTTGGCAGAATAATTCCATCTGAAAGTAAATTTAGATATAATTTTCTACAATTAGATTAATTCTGTCTTGACTTAATGTTGATGCAGTAAAACTTCGTTGCATTGCTTACTTTCAAAAACTTGTCTGAATCTTTTTGCATTAAAAACTACACAAGGTTTAAATTAAACTCCATTTACATAGTTTGCCTGGAAAGTACTGGGGCAAAGTCTAAACGTGGATTCCTGAAGATCAATTGAGTCCAAATTGTTGGAGGTCTTCAAAGTTAAGTTTCTTTATTTTTTTCTTCTATTGTTTACTAAAAGACTACCGAAGAGAGGTTTTTTAACTCTTTTAATTTTGAAATTCCTAACATGTGATGCGATACACAATTCACTTTTACACAAGAAGGATACGCTACTTTAATTTGCCAAAATGCATAACATAAAAAGCAACATTTTTTATGGTATGTTGGACTGAATCGGCGTTTTCCGATACAGCGGATTTACACATAAACGTTATCTCATTGCTGTTCCAAGATACTGTACATAATTATAACTCTTTCTGTACAAACCATAATGCAACTATTTAACATTAAAATATCTGAGTCAATTATACTATCGCTAATCATTATTTCTCGCTGCTGCAACTGAAATAGACTCCTAATAAGCAAAATAAAAATTAAAACACCTTACCGTATTCAATATCTTCATGTACATTTCTACCAAACAATGGTACTGATGGATAAAGTCTTAATGTTTCTTTAATTACTGCTTCTAAATATTTCATTTCTTGTATATCTCTGTGCGTCGCAGGCCTCTCTTTATCATCACCAAAGATAGAGCGGAGTTCTTGTGCAGCTTTTTCCTAGAAAATAACATTAATGTAATTCTATTCAATTTTATATTAGCAACATAGGGCGTAACAGTAGACACGTTTATATGCAAATGTAAGAAAAAATTAAAAAATAAAATATAATCTTCTAGAGTGAGAAAATTGTAAAATGTGAGTAAATGAAAAGGGCATGGGAACACCAAGTATGATATTACAAAAAAACAGTGAAGGGAACAGTTCCACAACTCCTACTACTATGGAGTGCTGTATTAAAGTTAAATGGTTACCTGAACCTCTGGATTTTTAGCAAGGCAGTACAGAGCAAAACTCATTGCGGCCGCTGTGGTATCGTGACCCTGGAATAGAAACTCTCTGTATATGTTTCTGTAACGTCTGACTTAATACTTTACAACTACACTTAATAAGCACCTCAAACATAAAAGTATCTACTTCTTCTCTAATATCTTGATCGGTTAAAGGTTGTCCATCCCTTTTATATTGCAATAATAAGTCCAAAAATGTCTTTTTCTTCTTTATGCCAATATCGTCTTCATCGTTTTGAATATCTTCGCTACGACCATCAGCTTTTACTAATTCTTCTTTTCTGGATTGTATTATAGACTCTGTATATCCATGGAGAATTTTAAGAGCTTCACGTTCTTTGTGATAATCTTTTGAGAAATAATAAAAAAAGTCAAACATTTTAAAAATTGAAAATGCCCTCTCTATAAGGATCCTGGACATTTCTTTTACGCTAAATACGTATTTAGATTCAGAATCATTTTGGGCATTTACTTCTGTACCCATAGAGGTAGCTGAAAAAAAATATCTTATTGTCATTTACAGTTACGTCTTAATAACAAAACAGACTCAACGTCAAATTAATTCAAAATAACGTAATAGAACTTACCGCAAATAGTGTCTAAAGAACAAAGCGTAACATAAGGATATATATCCACAGACTTTTTACCAACCTCCTTTTCAAGTTTCTGCACTAGCCTATTGCCATAAAAATCAAATACGTCCACAAATTGCTCCAAAATTCGAAAATGAAATGCTGGTGTAAGTATTTTTCTGTGTTTCTGCCATTTTGCACCTTAAATTCACATTCCGTTGTTCAGTATTTGCTAATCCAATTTTTATTGGAAATATTTACCTCCACTAGTTAATAATCCTTTTCCTAACCAACTATGAAGATAACGATAATCGTCAGATTTGTCTAGGATCTTTGTAGAACCCATTACAAATTCTAGGAATTTAGGATCGGTGATAATTAAAGTCGGTGGTGCAAAGCCTAAGTATACTTTATAAGTAGTACCATATTTTCTTGTATTTTCGAGTGCAATTGGTAAAAGGTCTGTAAAAAATAAAACTAACTTAGAAATAGTAGAATTTAACTTTTGTAAAATAGTTATTAAAAAATTTGTTATTACATGGTTTTGTATTAAACGGGCGAAAGAGTGTTTTAAGGAAAAGCAGAAATAAAGAAAGGAAGAAGACGCGTATGGGTCTAATTGTTAAAGGGCTTTACTAGGTATTCTGCGATTTCCAAGGTTTTTGAGAAAAACTAATTTCTACAGGTTACAAATTTTTTCAGTTTTTATTTGTTTTCATTTAACAAAAGAGTACTTACACAGGTTCTAGGTCAAACCCATAAAATTTACATAGTAGATGGCATTCCTGTTTTACAGTAGTAAAGCTACCAACATTTGGGTAGTAAGGATTAACTGGTAATTGCTTTTTTTATCTAGGGGAGAATATGGAAAAATAATACTAGAAAGTGCAGAAAACAATACTGGATAAATACATAACTAATATAAAATTAAATAATTGAAAAACAATTAATTACCACATTTATTCCTACATAACCCAGTAAAGTTACTTGCGTTTCTGTTTTTAATTTGAATTTTATATACTAAAAATGTATCATGCTTACACTCGAATTTCAATCACCCTGAACACTTTTGAGTTTCAGCCATAATCTTAACAAAACATAGATTAACACGCATTTTATAAAGACATTTTTGCTAAAATAATATAAAAGAATCACACCAGTAAACTGAAATTACTTCTAAAAACAAATTTTGTCTAAATGAAACAAACAATCCTGTATAATTTAATCAAGATTTTATCAAGATATAGATTAACTCAGGTTTTTCAGTTGTTAAAAGCTTGAAGAATTTATTACGTACCAACAGTTGTTCCAAACTCTAATGCACTTCCAATTAAAGGCCATGCACGAGGTCCTTTAAATTTTTTCAAGTATTTTTCATATTTGAAATATTGAAGAAACCATGTGGTTAACAATATTACAAAGACGCTGATCCCAAGTACTACAATCATCTCGGAGTTTACCGCGATAGTGACCTTGCCCTAATGTGGTGTTTCAATAATATAAACGTTCCTTGTTTATTTATTAGAGGCCAGATTAATTTTGATTACGCTGAGTATTTACGATTATTGATATACATACACGTTTCGTAACAGAAATTATTTTTATTACTTGAACTTGGTTCTCCAAGCTTATCTATTTATTATCGATAGAATTTACAGTGTTGTGCCGTTGACACAATCTGATTTTTGGTGTGACTGGAGTTGAATAAGTGCAATCATAGAAAGATATAGAGGTTAATTATAATGTGTGATAAAATGCGTAACATTTTACCAAAAAAAGCCACTCTTTAATATAAAAAGTTGTGGTTATTCTAAAATGTCCATAACCATACTTAAAATTTTAATATAACATACGGCGCTCCAGAAAAATCAGAAAACCTGAAATTATGTCGAGAGTGAACTTATCTTATGTATTTTTAGAGATAGAGAAGAATTTGATATAGAAAAGTTATTTGGAATGAAATGTTATGCTCAGATATAAAATTTTAAAAAGTTTTCTCGTAATCACACTACTGTAAGTATAAGAAGGAGCTGTGATTATTCTAGTTAGCCATGAAAACAATATTAATATTGTTTTATCTGGTTAGTCTATTAAATCTAGTTATCTAACTAAATAAAACAATAATAATATTGTTTTCATGGCTAAATAAAACAATAATAATATTGTTTTCATGGCTAGTTAGATAACTAGATTTAATAGACTAACCAGATAAAGCAATATTAATATTGTTTTCATGGCTAACTCAAATAACTTTAAATTAAAATTTCTCTATTATTAACACCGTAACTCAAAATAAACAAAAATCTCCAGACCAAAGTCTCTCTATAAAGAGACTCAACAGGACTTAATCCACTTTAATACTATATCATACCAAATAACTGAATAAAAAGCTAAAAAGACTATAGTTACACTTCAACCTCAATTATTAATTAATTAAATTGTAAGTATCATTTACGAAGAATAATTGTGTTTTGTATAAAAATTATCTCAACTCATACAGATCTCGTAGCAGAGTTCTTATCGACCCACAAAAACACAAAAAAATCACTAATTTCACTTTCTATACAAATACAATTTGTTCAACGACATGTTCTAGATGTTATGACACAAGAAATACTTTGGAAAATACTTAACTAAAAAGTAGATCTCCAATCTAGAATAAAAATAATTCTGAATTCAACCTGATAGCCTATAGAAATACCAGATCAAATATCGTTATTCTGGTTAGTAGTGTTGGTCTAGATGTTCATGTGATTTTATAATAGCACTATGCAAGAGTTTGTCTAATAATAATAACGAATAATTAAATAGTAAATGTTGTTTATTAAAGTTTTATAAGTGAAGACGAATTGTTACGGAACTTTTGGGGTTTGTAGTTCCCAGGAGTGTTCACAGAAGTAGATAATACTTAAGTGTCCTAAGGATTTTCAAGAAAATATTGAGGTAGGTCGTTTAAGAGGAATTAATCGACAAAAGCAGGATCCGTTTTTGTATGAAAATGAAGCGTACGAACATTTGAAATATCTTTAAGGAAATATTACAGGTGCTTTAAAAGGAATTAATAGGCAAAAGCAAGACTCCTTTTCTGTGAAGGTTTAGCGCGTGCACGTCGCATTCGTAGAAGTGAATATTCTTCAAGTTTCTAGTTTTTAGGAACTGTTGAAAGGCGTGGGACACTACCGTAGATTCTAGGGCATCTAATAACATAAATCTAATCTAAACATCACATTCAAAACGTCTTTTAATCAAAACACATTATTATGTTTTTTTTTACATTCTAGGTCGAGTCTATAATCTTACGTCTTTTATTCACTATTTTTTGGTATTTTATATTTTTTTTAATATTGCAATTTTTAACTTTTTATTTTTTCTTTACTATCTACTGCGTTGCAAAAAAATCCGAACATTCCCGAAAATCTTAGTAAGTTGTAACAAAACCTGGAAGAAATGGGTATTTTGTATATTTATCAAATTTATGTACAAAAACAAAACAATAATAGTAAACCTTTATTTCCATAACCAGTAATGCAACGAATATTGCCAAACTATAAACTAATCATAATCCCAAGGACAATCCTCTAGCTGCTACTTTGAGTTTATTATGTGGTAAGTTTCGACATGTGGCTCTGAAGCTTATTATAAAATATTCTTTCAGCATAGGAAAGTGTCTTCTAATAAGACAAATTTGCCAAAACAATTTTAATAATTAGTGAACACTCTACTATTTATAGCGCACTCTGCCATTCTTCTTCGAATGCTTAAAATTAGATCGTCTATCTTCTGCTTGGTAAAGTGGTCTCATTCTAAGCTTCTTGAACTCGCATGCGAAGTTCATCTAAGCTGGTTGGTGGATTCTGCAGAGTGCCAGTTCTGTGACCCATACTATCCCATACATGCTGAATAGGCAGCAGATCTGCTAAAGGAGAAGGCTAGGGCATTACATTAATATCAGCATTTTTTAAAACTGCTGCTTAGCCACTGCAATACGGAGGCGTGCATTATCTTTCTGGTAAATTGGATTCAGAAGCTTTTCAAGATAAGCTAACAGAAGTGGTTTTTACAATTGCCTAAGAGTAAGTTCGGCATTCAATCTGCCCTGAATAAAAACTTGTAAACAAACTAATCACTATACTAATAGGTTTACTCTAAAAGTTTCTTTTCTTTAGCCCAAAACGAATACCATTTGCTGACTTTAAAACGGTTTCGGCAGCAAGTACAATCTTATAAATTAGGCTCTTCCAGTAATTCATAATTCCTTGATACCTTAGATCTTCTTCTCTCTCATACCATCTATCTTTTATAAACTTTTACTTAAATCCTTAATGTCGTATAGTATCTAACCATCTTTTAAGATGTTAACGTCGCCAACTTGCTTAAAAGTATTATGGTACTTTTCTTTGGTTAGTATTTTTTTTTGTTTTGATAATTTTCTCGAGTCTATCGAACACGCGATCGGCAGGTAGGAACAAATGTCCTCTGACTGGAAAAAATAAGTCAATTGTTTTTAGATTTGCAGAAGCCTTAGTCTGTAGCCCGCATAACAACAAGTGAACGATAAAAAGATTATTGTTCTGTCCAGAACAGCCATCGCAGAACAGTCTGAGCAAATTACAGTCTTCGGGAAAGCTGGTCTTACAAAAAAGAATATATAAGGCTGACTCGATTTCATTAGAGCCTCTTTCTGCTTGGCACTATATTTAAGTGTAAGATTCTGAATTGAAAACGGATACGTCGATTATACAGAAGTTGTACAGAGCTAATTGACTTGAGTAAAATGCAACATCTGTATTTGTTGTAAGTTGAAGCAATATCACACACTATTTTTAGGAGTATCTTTCATTGCAGTATAAAACTGTTTATCAGACAATTTGTAAAGTCTAAGACTCATTATTAAGATGTTTCGTTGCTGTTGATCTTCTGTTGCAGCTGCTATCAGATATTTCATTCGGTAGCAGTGCCTACAAACATTAGTTTCTGGGGAACCGAATTCAACATTAAATTGTGTATTAAAAATGTTTGGTTTTACTTTCAACTGGAGAAAATGTATTATAGTACATCGTAAACATTTTTGATATACCTACTTCAGAAGACAGGAAAATTCTTTGAGATCTATTTCAATTATTATAGTGGGATTTTTTTCCTTCGGAATTTCCTATGAATTCAATTACTGCATCACGTTTTGGTTCGAAAACTTTGGATAGCCGATCATCCCCTCTAGTCTCCACGACTACAAAGACTTTTTCATATTTTTTGCAATGGATACAATATAACTCTTTTCTGTTATAAATAAAAGGCAACCAAGAAGATTGTTGACACACTCTGTAACTTTGGTCGTTGTTCTTTGTCCGCATGCAATATTGAACTCGCAGGGTTTGTTTATGTTTATATTTTGACGTCGTTTTCGGAGTGGAAATTTTTATCGTATGAGAAATTTTAGTGTTTTGTTTCTTCTTGTTTGTAGACGTATAAAATTTATTTCGAGCTTCTACTAGATCTTCATTTGCTACTGACATGCAGTCAGTTTTTCTTTATGTTTGCAGTGTCTCTCAAAATCCACTAAATCTGGAAAATGGTTTGCGTATCGATAGCAATAATTTAAAACGATAAGAAAGCAATTAAAAACATAACCTTAGTTTCTACATTTTTACCTTAATGCCTGTTTTTTTGTGCTTTTAATGAATTTTTTGTTGTTTTCTACTTCCATTACTATCCTTGCGTACAAAAACACTACCGTCACTAATTTTTTACTGTTTGACACTATTAAATAAATTAATTTGTAGCAGTGCAAAACACACAATAACACTGAACAGATGAACTTAAAAACTGCGTTTTGAACTATACTAAAATTAGCAGCACTAGGCACCGTACCAGCGAAACTGCATCTTGCACCAACTGCGCAGTACATAGAAACTTTGTTTGGAAGCAAATGATTTGCGCTAAAAAGTGCATTTGGATTTGAACGGTAAACTTTAAACTTAGATTCGAACGAGAAATACTGAGTTTTGAAACAAATGGAGTTGATAATTCAAAAGCATGTCCTCAAAAGCACCCGACACCATCTTTTTCTCGATACCGATAGTAAGAGAAGAAACTGCGTTTTCAAATGTAGCTCCTCAGAGTAGATTTAGATTTCAACCTGAAACAAACCTAATACAATAAATATTATGTCAATGTCAATGTCAACCTCAAGTCTCTCAGATAATGAAAATACAAGAAAATATCCAAGAGATAATAGATTTAGAGCTGCAACAAGAAACTTTGAAATATATACGCAAGACAAAGCTGCAGCTGAATGTTCAAAAAAAGAAAGAAAACAATTGGACAAAATAAATTATCTGAACAAGACACAGGTTTTGCTACTACTACACCACTACATCTCCATAAAACTCAAGAGATGTCGCAGTCTCAAACTGAAGATCCTCTGAGTAATAACAATACCAACAGAATAAATGCTGACTTATCTATAAATTATGATCACACAAATATCAATGGAGATGTACATTTTACTGTTCAACCAACAAATATAGGTCAAAAACGACAGAAAGTTAAATCTAAACAGAAAATATCAAATTTATTAAACAATAAAAGACGTACATCAGAAAATAATGTTGCTAGCAATAACCGTCAAGAATTATCAGCACCAAAAGAGCATGTACTGTAACAGAACAAGATGTGTTGGAATACAACACTCAATGAAAAAGTGGTATATCTAATGTACAATGAAATTCAAGTCAAATGTAAAACAATAATAGCAAGATTCGGATAATCATTGAAATTTATCAATTCTTACCACTGTATTGAAGGAAGCAGCTTTCGATCGAAATTGCTTGGCGAAAGAAAATAAACCTAGGAAACAATGTTCATTAAAATCTTCAATTTAAATCCGAATAGTTCCCAATTCTTGAAAATTAGGTTGTTTAAGAAAAAAATTTAGGTTACAGGCAAAACAAAAATCAGAATGAAGATGTGGTGGGGGCAGGCGTTTTTATAATAATATGCGAGTTCGTTATTTATTAAAGATTATAACAGGTTAACAATTGTCGAGGAACTATGTTATAATTTGTGCAAACTGGAATGATATCGAATGAATCTTAGCGAGTGACTGTGTCGTCCCTGTAAATAACTAAGCTTTTATACATCTCTACCTGTGTTTTAACAAAGAGTAAAATTCTCGAGTCTTCGAAGAAAATCATATTCTAAAAACTGTTAACAGAAATTTTGTTCAAGGAAATATTATTGCTGTAGGTCCTTTTAAGAAGAATTTAGACAAAAGCAAAATTCTTCTAGGAAAATTTATAATATGTTATCTACACTAAGAATTAGACACTAAACAAAATTCTTAAACCTTCTACTAAAATTATTTATAATGTACAAAAGTGTTTAAGATATTTCTAAAGAGGTACGTTTGAAAGAAAATAATTGACAAACAGCACAACCTTTTTTCTATGAAAATTTTAAGGTGCAAAACATTCGGGAATGCCTTCGACGAATTAACAGGCATAAGTGGGACCCTTTTACCTCGAATATTTATTTCCGAAAAGTCGTTTTGCGTATTTCTAGTTTTTAGAAAGTGTCGCTACAAGAATAAAATTGGTTTTAATAAATAGTTATAATTTTTATTAACATGAAGGGGTCACTCTAAATTTCAAGCAAGGATTAAATGAACCAAAAAAATTTAATTAATTAAACTGAATTAATATAAGCCAATTTACAAAAAAAAGGTACAGGATGGAAACTATGGCTAGTCCACACTTTCCAGAATTAGATGCTAGCATGGGAATCCAGCATCCTTCGTGGCAGCAATCCAAGGTCGACAATCAGACTGTTTTTGCAATTACTTCTATTTTTTGGTGAACTCACGGAATCATTAGAGCTTCCATGGATTCCAACGAAGAAATCTATCTGAGATTTGTTCACCACCAGATTAATACGTTGTGGAGGTCTAATTCAAAAAAACTTTTTTTAAAAGGGTTTTCCTGATTTCTCCAACGTGGAAATCGCCCCAGCGAGAGAAAGAGGTGCTAGAAGAACTTGCATTGCTCACGACTCTATTCTTTCTGTCCGGCGGCTTGCCGCGTTCGGACCGGGACCTTTCGCCGTGCATCTTTCGCCGCGAGTCATTCGCCGCGGAGACGTTAGCCGCAGACCCCGTTTCACCGCATAGATTTTCACCGCAGGGACACTTCGCCGCAAATAATAAGTTCCAACATATTTACTTCGAGATATTTATCTGAACTATTGTGAAGTTATGCTTTATTTTTGCTAATTTGTCACGTAATGGTAATATCTAATGTGAAATTTATAAAAGTAAACCTACAGTAGTTTTACAAATCATAATCAGTAAGTAACAAACTGAAATACGAAATGGATGGCGCACAAAACATTTTTTTGTGTTTGGGAGTATTGCATTAAGTTCATTTTGACAAATTGCTAAGTTTATGTCTTCTCGACATTTAACAGCTTATAGAACAAGAACAAATAGATTAAGTAAGGTTAGGTTAGGTTAGGTTTTTAGTAGATATGAACATGTGGTAAATTAAATACCATACTGGCTAAAAAGTTGAAATCGAGTCCGCACCTGCTTCGCTGCCCTCAACTAAAAATTTTCAATTGGAAGTGTCAGTATGCTACACTTGTGAATGGTTACCGTAGTGAAAAGTGTCTGCGGCGAAAAGTATCTGCGGCAAATGTTTCTGCGGTCAGAAGCTCGCGGCTTCAGGTACGAGAGCAATCTCAGGTACGGGAACAAGCCTCGCTGAGATGAGGCTGAACATTATCATAGAATTATCACTAGAAAATAACAAAAGAAATTCAAAGAACACACTGGAAGCACAGATGAAATATAATATATAAACATGTAACGGAAGCAAACGTGACCGTTACAATATGCTTTAAATATCGAACACGAAGAATGTTTATAGCATTCTACTAATTTGTCACCTTTGAAAGCTTGTCTTACTAAATGTTCTGCTCTTTCGTTTCCTTCCAAATCCGAATGTGTTTTTACCCACTCAAAAACCAGCTAGACCTTTATTCTTTTTTAACTTATTATGGATTTGCTTCACTAAAGGCATGCGATTTTCGTTATTTTTAATTGAATTTAAAAATATTTAGAATCTGTTTTAATTACATAGGAGTCACATTCATATTCCTCCTTACTTAAAATCCATTCCCAAGCTTTTGATATTGCTAATACATAGCTTTGTTTGGTTATTGGTACAGTTGCGTATCATTTAATCTGAATTTATGTTTGTAGATAATTTTCCCATCAATGTACAAAACGATAGCGCATTACTCCCGTCTCAATATACAATGTGTTCAGCGAGGAAAGGCACAGCGCAATATCTCGGGAACGAATGCAGATTTTAAAATTCTGAAAACTTTATTATAAATATAAGGTAGGGACACATATTAAGTGATAAAAAGTTTTTAAATTAAATGAGTTATCGCCAGGTGGCACTATCTAACTGAATTATTTTAAATAGAATTACCTTACCTTTTATTCGATTTTTGAAATTTACAACATATTTGTAATAACTTTCCTTATAACTGCTACCAAGCTATCTGGTTTACGTTTAATAACTTTTATAGATTTACCACGCATATTCTTCTACATTTTAGACCATGAATAATAAATTAATAATAATTTAAGTAGAGACGTCTACTTTATATCAAAAGCCTTGACGTTATACTATAATTTTCACTTCATATTTACATTAAGTATAAAGTGTCAAGTTTAGTTATAACGTAGAATAATAAACAAATTTGGCTTCATCTTTATTTTTTACAAGATCTTCGCATTAACGCCGAGATAATTGGTTTTATACAAAACATTTTGTTTACCCGCCAATATGTTAATATCTCTATAGTATAAATGTACCAGTGTACAATACTTTCGAAAGTATTCAGAAATTTTGTGAAGCGACCCTATTTGTAAAGCAGTAATTATTTTATGGTTTTATTTTCTGGTTTTGCACTTCGAGAACGATAACCGGTTTGTATAATCAAACATCAAACTGGAACATTTAATTTACATCTTAATAAATAATTATAGTAGTATAAAGAATAGTTTAAAATGACCAATAAGTTAAAGTTATTTGTAATTTATGTCAAGAAACTGATATAATTAAGTACTTTAAGTTGTGATTAAATGCCGATTGCAAATTACTGTTTACTGTTAATCACACTCAATAAGCTGTTAAATGGTAATAATCCTTTTTTTACAGTTAGTTTCTTTGTAATATATATTATGTTATCAAATGATAACTAAAATAAAAGGAAGTTTATTAATTCTAAAAGTAAAAATCAGTTCTACAGAAACAGAAAATTAATTAACTTAATATTTTGGGTTAGCGTAGATATTTTTTTATAAGACAGTGTTTGTCTTTGTTAGCCGCTTGACGTTTACACTGAATCAACTTACGAGCATATAGGTTATACTATAACAAATAAGCAGTTCTAAGTAAATAGTTCGGTTATTCGAAGAGAGTGGGAAAACCCAAATCGGTTCGACGGTTATCATAGAGCTACGTTTTGGGAATTGCAATCGCAATTAAATATACACAGACGTCTTAAACTAAAAACTAAGGCTTCTACTTTATGCTATAAAAAGCTAGAACACTCTGTATACTGCATACAGTTTTCTCTCACAAGATGCTTTTTGATTTGCAAAATTATCTTTCTCAGAAGCTAGTGGACTTGTTTTTAATCTACGATATCTTTCTGCATAGTTAACCACAACAAAATTCCTCTCGTGAACCTTTTGACTGCACTTTTTGATACCAAAACATTCATGTTATAACATTTTCTTCAAAATTCTTTCATTATCTTATGTCACTTTTGTAATATGCTTTCATAGGCTTAATAAGTAAACAAAAACTAAAACTTTAAAACGTTTTTCAGTGCTTCTACCTAAGTTCATGGAATACAAAAAAAATATGGTGGAAAAGTCAAACTCCTAGTATGATAGTTGTGAACGACTATAAATATTTAGAATTTTTCTTAAATTCAACGAAAATCATAGACTAATCTCGAGAATATAAATTTTTCAGAAAGTGGCTGGGAACAGGTTTATTTGTATCCGATGAAGGTAAGTTACTTTTTTTATTATTTTATTATTATTTATGTACTCTGGACATTATTGGTGGTGACCCTATTAACCCATATCATAATTCTCTTTCATTTTCTTCCTGTTTTTAACTAATCGTACACATCAGATGCAATGTTAGATGTATTTCTGTCTAGAAACTGCAATGGGAACTCCAATCCATGCTCAAGAACATTTAGATTCAAAATACGCTACAATTGCAGCCAAATTCATTCATTTAATTATAAAGTCGTAAAGAAGGAAAATATTCTCCAAGCTGTTCAAAAGGTATACTGTCACAAGCCGTTCGTTTTAACCATAAACTCAAAAAATATTTAAATTGCATTAAAAATGTTTTTTCAAAT
>VTPC01002178.1:0-27546 GCA_011009095.1 Ignelater luminosus
TTGACATAACGGCGAAGAAGACTAATGCAAAAGCACACATCTACCTGGCTAATATTGCTAAGAGAAATAGTCGTATGAAGGGTAGAAAGATATAAATTCTGGGCATCTGATTATGGATGGGACTTGTTTGCATGTCCACCTTAGAATCCTACTGGACTAAAAGAAAAATATTTAAGAATGGAATATCTGCACTAATGATAAAAATAGATATCAGTTACTTCTTAGATTCTGAAACTTTTGTGAAAGTCAGTCTCAGCATGGAGATAGAATTCATAGTTACATTTATAATAATGAATGTAATATTAAAAAGCTTTGCTAGTATCATACTCGTGGTCCTCACCTTACTATAGATGAATCAATGATTCCTTTCCGCGCACGATTAAAATTTAAACAGTAAATACCCAAAAAGGCTCACAAATATGGGATAAAATTATTTAAACCATGTGATCAAGAACGAGAGAAAGAAACGATTTAGCAAAAGACACAATCGTGTGATTAATAGAACCTTATCTTGATCTTCTATGCAAGGACAACTTCTACACAAGTATCAACTTTGCCAACCTTACCTTGGTTTGGCAAAGTTTAAATTGTTATTTTTATTTTTTCTGACCACACAGGGGACCTCTTGATTGAACGGGGCCCAGGGCTGCAGCCCATAAAGACCATGCCTAAATCTGCCCCTGAATGTGATCGTGTTTTTTTAATTATTTAAGTCACATTTGGGAAATACCGCAAGTACCGGCGTCGTCTACTGATAAGTTACCGGATTTTTGTAGTGATCGGAATGACTGACCCTATACGTGACGTAATTTTCTAATTACAATAGATTGATTAAAAGCACAGCATGGATATATGTATTATTGGGAATGGTAGGAAACAACCAGAAGTATCTGCGAGTGGAACTAGTAATTATAGATAAATACAAGAATCTTCCTTTGTGGAAGAGATTGGAAGTTTTTAATGGCGGGACTTTGAATTTTTATTTTTTTATGACACATCGCAATTGTACGCTGAAATTCTAAATTTGGCATGCTGATAAAACCGATATGCTGCTACAACAACAAAATTTAGAGCATGTGAGAAAAGGCACCAACACTTTCTAAATCTCAATTTTGGATGATAGCACAAAGTCGATCAAGAAGATAAATCCCTCCCTTTCTTTTATTATATTTTTATATAGCATTGGGTTCCTAGATATCTTTTTATGTTCTTCTTTTACTCTTCTAACAGTTGTTACACCGTAATGATTACTTCCTACCGTCACTAACACTTCATAAATACCAAATGTCCATCAGATCAAATAATCCTAAGAACCCCTGCTTTTCTTTCTCAACTCTCCAGAAGATAGTAGTGGACATTTATTAGTTCTATTTTCCCGAACCGAAATAGCCAACCTAGAAAGTTCATGGAAAGGGACTAGCCTGAAATGAAGTTGCCGAAATTGACAACCAGTTACGAAGGAGCCTTAACAACCAATAACTATTTTTCACGAAACGTGTACCCAATGGTTCTTTGTTATTGCCGGCTGATCATATGTCCAAATGGTAAAGATATCCGTCCCATACTTATCTTGAATTCAAACTGGACTGGTTTATTTTCTATTAATATCTCAGCAGAATGATGTCCATAGTCAACGTCAACGGTAAGCATCTTATGGAAAACAGTTTTCTAGTTTTTGGTTATCTCTGCTCATAATTTTAAAGAAAATCGTAACTTGGACGTCTAGCTGTAGGCCAGTTATCATTTTCACTGGAAAGATTGTGATAACCACTTACCAAAATTAATCCTAAGAATTGAGGGATACCATATCTTCTTCAGTAACCATAAAATTAGAGTGGTTTTTGTCTAGCATAAAGATTCGCTTGTTCTGTTATATACGATATTGTTTCTGATGTCCGAAATAATGAAAAAACTTCGTATGCTGACTTCCGGCATGTTCAGAACTAATTTTTGCAGGTTTGTAGTGTCAAACTTACTGATTTCTTCCATAGTTTGTCCACTTTGTTAGAGTCAATCTGATGAATCTCAATTTCTTTGGAAACCTCTTGAGATAAGTTAGATCTACTTAAAGCTTCATCATCAATGTCCACTTCATCACTTTTGATTTCTTTATTATAAAACAAAAACAATTAGGAATTTCACTTTTTTTATTGGTATAGCCTTTGTTAATTAGAAAAGCAATAATCACTACAGTTCTAAAGATTATATCTTCCGTCACCTTGTGGTACAATCTGATTAGTTTTTCGTGGGGCAAAATGATACCTGGCAAGTTGACCAGCTATGTCAACGTATTTTCTCATAGTGTTATAATGAATTACTATTTCAGGTTTTATGATAGGTTTACTATTTTCTATTTTTCTTCTCAATTGGCGATGGGTTTCCTGAAAATCTTGAAATCATTTTCCTGATATTTTACTTGTCTTCTTTTTGATTTAGCCGCGGTAACCTCCTTGGGGGGAAAAAGCTCTAATTTTGCTAAACAACAATCTAATTTTGTTTTTTAAATAAATCTTGCACTAAAGAATGCAGTATCTGCAAGAGGCAGCCTTGGGTATTTTCTAGCGAGTTGCTTGGTCTGGACGTGCCTTAAGTTGTTTTAGTGCTCCACGCGCTCCTCTGAAGTTTAAAGTTGTGACTTTTGACTTAATTAATGAAGCCAAGTATTCGTAATCGGTCATTGATATACACGTAGAATTCTTCAACTGACCCAGAGTTCTTTCAGTTCCATAAAATTACTTTTGAAATAAACGTTTTTCCCACCAACGTGAGCCTTTTTGCTGTTTTCTTTTACCGTAAACCCTTGACAAACAGGTTGAAGACAAATACAGTTGGGATATCTGCGCAGCAGACCGGAATTATTATGGGAAATACAGGAAAAGGTTGTTGATAATAAAATGAAAACAACTTTCGAGGATTTATATCTGCCAAAAGTGCAAAGAGACGTCACGAAACCTGACACTGTTTATGATGTCTATGTTGAACATGATGCAAAAAAAAGAAGAATTTTAAAGATTTGAAAAAGCAGAATTTGTTTGTAATACTGATGAAAAGTGCCCAAATATGCTCAAAATCCAACCACTGGTTTTCGAGATATAACGATTCAAATTTTAAAAATTATTCGTTTTCCCGACTTTGACCGGTTCGTGCTCCGTCGTTTACCGGATGAAAAAATATTATGTAAAACTTTAGACATCAATTAATTTCCAGACTATTTTGAGTTCTTTTGAATAATAAGGTTCTAAACACAACGAATTTTATTCTGAGCATCCTATTAAACTTAAAAAAACGTGACGTCTATTTAAAAATGAGAAAGATGACCTTATGCAATTGTTTAGCTTAAAATGAAGATCGTTAATGGCTGCCATGAAAATTAGCAGATGGCTTAATACGGCCCAATTTTAGTGAAACATTGAATTCACCATTCTAAACCACCATATTTTCCTATAGTGGGGGTATTTTAAACGGCAACCTCATCAATCCGTAATTAAACATATTTAACCAGAATTTTGGTTTTGGTTAGTTACCGATTACTGAAAATTTTGTATCACTACGAAACAGAACAGCCAAGTATAAGAAATTATACCGTGCAAGTAGTTTACAACTATTCAGAATGGGAATTTCGTGAAAATTTTAGAATGCTACTTTCGAGCATATTTTGAACTTAATAATAAACAATATCGCAACAGATATAACTGATGTTGGCAGGCATACAATCAATTCTAGGTTCAAATTTATTGCTAATGGCTTTATGGTACTTTTCAACATCAGGTAGTTATACTTAGGTCAATATGTAGTAGATTCGACATACGAAGAGCAACCGGACTGTGGACAGTAAAAAGAGTAGCTAATGTACTGGTTCAATGTGCACCTAAAATAATAAAGTGGCCTAGTGGAGAGTTATTGACGGTAGGTACATCCGAATATCAGAGCCAAAAGACCATGCTTTGGTGTATAATTACCGCGAAAATTTTGCTGCAATTATTTTGCAAGCTGTATGAGATCATAGACGTTTAATCACCCACTGTTACGCGGGTGAAGCAGACTCAACTCACAATGCTCCTTTGTCGTATAAACAAGACAAGAAAGAACGTTTCCGCAAGATATTAATCTAATAGGAGACAAGGCGTACCCATATCTACTATAACTAATACCCTCGTAGAAAAATAACGGGAACCTAAATGAAAATCAGATTTTGCTTAATTATAGACTCTCAAGAGTTAGAACCTGTATTGAAAGAGCATTTGTTCTTTTCAAAAACAGATTTAGGCAGCTAAAAGACAATTTAGATGTAAGACTCTTGGACTGGATTTGCAGTTGACTTGCATTCTTCACAATATCTGTCTGAATACTGCAAAATGATGTTCTAGACATCAACAAGGAAGATTTGGAAAATACTAACGACAATAACTTTGATCATGATGTTGACATTGCTGATTATATGCTACACTCAGGCTCCCATGCCTTCATAGTACCCCCCCCCAATACTACGCATTTGTTTCATTGCAAAAAACATTGTTTATCAAAAGAACAAATCAGGATCGTCTTGATTTGGCAACGCGAGCTTTTTGTAGACGCTCTCTCCTGTCCTCTACTTACTGCTTACTCTGCCGACGGGTTTCTGGATCATATTCAAAGATTCAACTCTGGATTAAGCGAGATACTTATCTTTGGATTTCGCAAAACGTCGCAGAGAGCGTCCCATCTAATGACATTACGCTCTCTACTATCCTCGTAATAGTAAAATCCTAGTCTGAAAAAATTAAAACTTGTGCGATTATATTTGTTTGGTTCATGTCACGGCCTCCAGCACCTGCAGGCCAATAATGGTCCCGCCAACCCCTTTCCCCTCTGATCTCGTATACGTACTTATTACTAAGGGGGAAGACACACCGAGTCGCAGAGATTTTCTCTACCGTACTGCTTCCTTCGCCCTTTCTAATATATTCTCCCAAATAACACCACCTCTGTTATCACGTCTTTGCACTCATTTTTTTAATTAATTATGAATCGTCTTTCCAGACATAGTTTGTACGTTTTCTGCTAGCTGACCTGAGCGGCCTGGGTTTACGCAACGTCAGAATACCGTGCCTAACGCCTCACCGCCGGCGAACAAAACATATCTACATGGAATGGCCGGTATAATAACGACGGGTGGAATAATTGGTTCATGTACCAAAGATTCCGCATCCATAGAAGCCCCACGGCAGCCCTCTTCCTCGGGCAAAGACGTCCTACGGCAAGTATCATTTTTCATAATCAATTTTTCAAAGTCATGAGGAGTAGAACGAGACAAAAAAGTGTGATAACAGTCGATAACCATTCGCGGCCGTCGCTTTCAATACGCTGAAGGAGGAGATCCTGACAAATCAAAAGACGCAACTCTTTTTGCTCGCACGTCAAATTTTCGGAATGAATTTAGCACATCTGTAAATTATCGTGTAGCATTTGGCGAAGAGTTTCCTTGCTAACACCGAGTTTAACCGACAACATCCGAACAAAATGTGACGGGTACACCCTGCCTCTCGTCGTCTTCCACCAATTCACGCCCTGCTTTGAAACGGCCAGAGCACTCATAAAAATGCAATAGTTGGAGAAGGCATTGTGAATCATCAAAATCAACGCGAATGTATGTCTCCATAGGCGTATCACAAATAAAACAAGACAGAAGAGCAAATTGCAAACAAATGTGCAAACAGACGAACGTCACACACCGTTTTGCAAAATGAATTTGACCGAACAGTTTTGAGTTTCTACGCTGATGAGTCACACTGTCTTCTCTAACTAATACATTTTTACACGCTTGCTGTGATAGATACTCGTCGCAGTACAGTTTTTTAAAGAATTTCGGCCGGTTTGTCGCCAGATTTTGCCAAAAACGTGATGACGATTCTTTGTTCAAGTTTTTTGTTGCACATTTTCCAATTCGAGGTAACTGCACACCAAACTTCAAAACGACAAACGACACGACCAATTAGCTTGAACCTTCGTACACACATGCTAGAACTGTGGGAGGACATCAGTGCTATCGGATGGGGCTCTAAATAAAATTTCTCGTTATTTAATTGCGATACCTTAATTACATTAGTTGAATACGTTCTTCATGGCGTGTTTGTTTCTCTTCTAATTCCTTTTTCTTCGTGTGATTTTGTGTATCTCGGTTTCTTCTGGCCTTAGTTTTTGCTTACTTTCCTCAAATCGGTTATCAGTATTTGCCGAGGTACTTACTTGCTGATCCATAATTGATGGTGAATTTGGGAATTTCTTTAGTACCTGATCTATCTGTTCAAACTATTTCCAGGAACATTTGCTATTTCCAGTTTTCTTAGTTTCAGAAGGCACTTTGTCGTAATTTTGTTCAAGTACCTCCACTTTTCGTCACATTTTTCCCCGGATTTGTTGACATTATGTTCTAGTAACTCTTTCGAAATCTTATCCCACACTTGCTTTTTGTTATAATTTGGGGAATTAAACTTCTCTTTATTTCAGCAGTGTTTTGGCATCTTCTGATCATTTATCTTTAATTCTTTTCTCACTATAATTTCCCACATCATCACTTTCTGCATCACTTTCATTAAACATTAGGATCCCTTGCTGCAAATATATTTATAGTTAATAATGTATCAGTACAACTATAAAACCTGAACATACGTAGAAGTCTGTTACCTGCCTTTCAAAACAAGCTACAATAGCAGCGTCTTTAAGAAAAACTGATAAAATTCAATGTTATTTTCTGCGATCCATTTCAAACTTCCTCTATTAATGGGGCACCATTAAAGCTCGATCAAACATGTCACGAGTTATTAATGATAATTACCAATGTAACTTAAGTGAGAATTGTATAAGTGGTGGACAATATCTTTGATCGATTTATGTTTTGATTTATCAATAAAATGTCGGCCTATTAGTACAAACTTGGCTGTGAGAATATCTAAGACGCAAGCAAAACTATTTTAATTATTTTCGACACTTAGATTTCAGAAAACTTCCTCATCATCTGTGCATGCGTATAAATGGTGATAATTTCCACAAAGCTCTTAAAACCTTCTTGCAGTAATCTTTAGCTACTCAGATACACATAAAATCCATTTGACCTATCTATCTAAAATATGAAAACTCCGAACTTGTTTATACAAAAATAACTGCAAAAATAATGTTTAGTTTACCAAGAATAATTTTTAAATTTGGTATATTATGTTAAAATAAAAGACTAAACAAATTTATTTAAATATTCGTGTATGATAATGAGTTTTCAAAGCTAATAAATTTCAAGAAATATTGTTCTTTTAATTCACGGTATGCTAATTAGCTGATGTCTTCACTCTTGCCAACTACTGGTACATACGTTATTTTATAATCAAAGCGATCGATCGACAAACCGTGAATGAAAATAAAAATTTATGTAGCGGTTCAACTTTTCGATATTTATGTTACTTACGTGTACAACTCCAAAGTTTCCTTTTACTTATTAATTTATTTAGAAGATTAAAATTTCTGAGAAGATTTTAATTTATAATTTAAAATAAAAAATTCCTTCCACGTCGTCTCATTCAACATTTCTGTCAAATTTACACAACCTGTTGATTAGTTTATCTTGTTAGTAACATTCATATGTTAATTACTGCTAATTTTCCTAATTGGTTCGTACTTTTTATTTATTAATCAATCGTCTACTAATGCAAAATCTCTTAGATGTAGTCCGATTACGATTCCTGGCAACAGCTTATTCCTAATAAGTTAATAACATAATAGGTACGTACTAATTACTTAATTGCTAGTTGCCATATAAGATTTTGATTTACTGCCCATCTAATAAATCACAATCAATAAACTTCTTTATAACCTACCTCTACTACGTTGATGCTTTTATGCCTTGTTGATATCAATTAAAGTAATTCGTTTCATAATAATTATTCAAGTTCAACCATTGAATTGGATATTAAGTTTGAATGGTGAATAAATAGAAGGAAATTAAAGAAAATAATTACTAACCTGTTTAATAGAAAACCAATATTATGCTATACCAAATAGAAAATAATTTAAAACTCCTTTAAATATTAATTATTGCCTACATTGTATTATATAATTATAAAATTTATGCAGCCAATTTTAAACAGAAACTAAAAACATCAAATTTCCAAGTAAATTAAAAAAACTGCAAAGAACCACACAGTCTACTTACTGAAAATCTAGAACTTAAGTAGTTCAACTATTCAGTATATACAAAACAGCAAAAGTTTTATCCAATCATCGAACACAGAAATATGTTGCTGCGCCAATACCGTTTCCTTTTGCAACAGATTGGTTTATCAAATTTCATTTAATCTATGCAATGAACTTGACTGGATGACCTACAACTTTCCAATCGTGTGTCTTGATTGAAATAAGTTAATTTTGTTTCTAAATCTTACAGCAATTTAAAATGCTTTTTGATGACGAGATGTGCACTACTTATAAAATTCTAGTATTGTGAGATACTGCAGTATCTACTGGTAAATAAGAAATTGAATTGTAATAAATTCTTGAATTAAAAGTTATGGTATAAGTTTATGGATTCCCTCTATTGCAATACACAAAACTTGAAACGATCTGGAGGTCTTGTAATTCTAGAAAATGGTCGAATTGAAGTTAAACGATCATGTCTGGAAATGATACCTGTTCGGATGAAAAATCACTTGTAGCTGACAGTGATGGATCTTATGGATTTCTCTTGATCCACAATTGAATATCTTCATCTGCAGAAAATCTTGTTATTTATACGGTGGCGTTTTGGAAAAGAAGGGTTTTACAATCACTCTTGGTACTGCTTGATAAGTTTTTGAGGAGATGCGGAACACAAGGTCGATCTAATTTGATCCACATGTCTTCTAAATTACTTTCCATTTTGGGAATCAACAACAATACAGTGTAATTCTCCAAGTTTTTAATCTTTTCAAATTTTCACTTTACGTCATGGTTGTTATAAAAAAATCTAAATCGAACCAAATCTTCATTTTGAAATTCTTGAACTTTATTGAAATTTGTATTCTTGTTCGCGTGTAGATCAACACAGTTTTCGTTAATCAAATCCAATCGAGTTTTTCTGCTGTTAAAAGATGCTTTAATACCATTAAATTTCAGAAAATCTTGAAATTCTTTTGATACCAAGAATGTCCCATTATTGCTTCCTATTTGTTGTGGAAGACCAAATCGTGCATATAAATTTTGAAGAGCTTTAATAGTCTGATGGTTTGTAAATTTTTTTCATTGGTATACTACTTCTAGCCATCCGGTTCTAGCGTCAACAACAACTAAAAAGTAATGTTCCATAAACTCCCCAGCGGAGTTGATGTTTTGCATGAATGCGGATATAGTGGAGAGCATTTACTTTGTGCTCGAAAGAAAGATACACAAGATTTGGCTAGATCTTCAATGCCACAATCAATTCATTTCCAGTAACGATAGTTCCGAGTCATGGATTTCATTTTCACCAAAATGAGCACAGCGTAGTTCTTTTAGGATTTTCGTTTGTAAAGATCTTGGAATTATAACTCGATTCTCTTGTAATATGCAACCATTCTCAATTCTGTAAAGATGTAGCATATTCTTGTCTTCTTTTCTAGCCGCCGCAATTGTAGAACCTATAACGGGCAATATCTCGGAATCGCTCTGGAAGATTGAAGTTTCTTCACATTCTGTAATAGCAGAAGTTAGTCAACATTGGTGTGATTATTCATATTTCTGTACTGTATCGTAGAATTAAACCCTGATAAAAACTGGGCGTATTGAAGTAACCAGTCTGTAACCATCGTAGATAAATGCCTATCATATCCTTATCCAAATTCTTAGGTGGTTGAAAAGCCTGGATATTTTCAATTTTAGATTAAATTTCATCAAGACCTTGATGATTTATGCTGTACCCTAAATATGCCACTTAATGTTTGTAGGTTAGCTTATTTTGACGCATTCCTTTTAGCAAGAGCTCCAATCATTCAACTGTTTGTTCTATTGTAAGACCTTGAACGATAACATCGTCAAAAAGCATTTAGTACCTTTAAGCCTGTCTAAAATTGTGTCAATAAAGTGCTGTCATGTTTCGGGTAGTTTTAACACCGAACATAAATTGTTTGACCTTACAACGTAAGCACCCTTTAGAGTAGTTACTGTTAGAAGTTGTAAAATGTAAATATGTTTTATGAATGAGTTCTTGAATTTCTGACATTTTGCAAGTATTTAGTTAGTGTTACCTTATAATCAGCACAGAACCTGACATTTTTCAAATCCCTTTTGATAATTGGTACCAATGGCGCCCTCCATCCCGACGACTCCATCTTCTCAAAAATACTTAATTCAACCGGACGATTAATTTCCGAAGAAACAACATATTGTATTTGCCTTGGTTTGATGACTACTGGTTTTGTTTATTTGCGCAAACTGAGTGTTCCTTTGCAAGTCAGAGTTTTTCCAATCTTCTCTTCAAAGACATCTTTGTAGTTGATCAAAAATTTCTGTTCAAAGTGGTTAAGTTTAAGATCGATGCAGAGGGCAGATTGGACAGCGACAGAAGCATTGTACACTTAAAACGTTTTCTGTGATTTACATTTATTTGCATTTAATAAACGACTTTAAGTGCTCATTTCCTTGTTGTAACGTAACGTAACAACTCTTGCACAAGTTGTTTTAAAAACTAGTGAACAATCATATGCATAGTATCTCTTGGCCTTGTAGCTGTAGGATAAGTTCGGCTGAGAATGCTAACCAAAATAGTGTGAGAAAAGTAGGAGATAAATCAAAATACAAAAATAAAAGCAAGAAACAATTTAACGCACTGCTTTCATAATTCACAACACATAAGACTGATCTTAAAAAAATACATAAGTAAACGTACGAATTTATTTAATAAGTTATAACGGACACATAAATAGAGAAAGCTGACTAATTCGTACCATTTTGCTTGTTTTATGGTAGCTCATCAAATTTCACCACATTTGATTAGTATGATCATTTGTTGACTACTAATTTTCGTTTGGCCTTTTAAAGCTAAATTTTGAACAGTGTGGAAAAGAACTAGAAGAGCCAGAGGTTTCCTATATCGTACTTACTACTACTTGCACAACTAATACGCACAGTATCATCTCCTCCTCAATGATTTCTTGACGCAAAGCACAAAACCAGCAGAAGTTGTTACTTTTGCATCATTAAACTTCTATGTTGCATTCCCACTTTTCTTTTCACAATTTTTCCCAGAATTTCGCTTCATTTTCTCTACACTCAAGCTTTTCCTCTTCTACACTCTTTTCAAGTTTGTTTTGGTAAGAACGTGATGTAAAAGCAACCGCTTCTTGAAGGGCTCTTTTTGCTAGTTTTGTAGTTGGTCTGAACCGAAACGTCTTCTGGACAACCTGGAGTTGTTTTTTTCCTTCTGTATTAAACTTGTGGTTATCGTCAACTGATATATAGATTCATCAGAGCTTTGGTTTGAATTATTTTCTTCTTTGTTTTGTCATAGAGCACCAGCTGCTGTAAAATCCTGTTTTTCGAAAAGGTTTCCGTTACAAGTGACACGAAAACCATTTGCTGCATTTGAAATAGTCGCAACCTTTCCATAGGCTTCCGATAATAAAACCAAAAACATGGTTTTGCGTTGAAACAGCTTCAGGATTTGCTCTTAACCATTTTCTAATGGCTTGTATATACACTGCCAATCAGAAAATCTATCCTGTAGCTTCTTTGGTTGCTATCATTTTGTTTTGATAAGATTCTTCTCTTTTTTCACGTTTGTTCACGAGTACTGAGTTTGTAAAAATCCATTACTACTGTACCAAGAAAGTTAATTTGTCATCATCACTTTTAGGAAGGTTAGCAGCAGACCCATATTTTGGTTTCCTAGTTCTAGTGAGGTTTTATCATCGATTGTATTTAGACCATATACAGTCGAGCTTGTGATAGTGACTGTCTATTTCAATTGCTGCCATTTCCACTACCTACAACACTTTGTGAGGATAGGTTTCGCAGTAAGGTAATTCTTTCAAAAAAGTCATGCGGTATTAAGCTTAGTTCAGTTAGCAAGAGACTCTAACTACGCAGCAGCCATGAAATTGTAACAATATCTAAAAAAGTTTTAGAAACTTACTTTATCTTTGACATCTTGCGTTAGTAAATCGGCCATTGGACACGCTTAACACCACGACACATTTTGTATTATCATTATGATTTTAAGTCATAATTCTTGATAAACTAATATTTAATTGGCAGCAGTCTCTCTAACATTATAAATATTTAAAACTAAGATTTCGATATGCAAAAGCAATATGAAAGGAGCCAAAAATAGATTTTTTTAAGGTAGTCGAAACTAAGAATTGTAAAGAATATATCAGGATATTTTGGACAGACCTTTTAAGCGGCAATAAACACCTTCATAAATCCTATCACTAAACCCCTGTAACTGTCTTAAAATCGTAAAATTTATAGGTTGTGTAAATAAACGATTTTGTACCATAGCAGTTGGCTATTGCAGTTAGAAATCCAATTTAAATTTCCAAGCAGTTGTAAAATCAGTTGATCGTATCGGCCTGAAGCCTACTCTACAGCTATCAACAGACAATACAACTATTAAAGCGACAGGTAAAGGGAAAGAAACATTAGTTAAAAGGCTTTGGAATACCAATGTATCTAGAAAAATCTTTTCTAAAACAAAAATTAGAAAAGATCCTGCGTTCTAATCAGATAGTGTTATAACTGGAAGCTCAGAAAACGCCGAGATAACTAAGATTTAGAGAAGGAAAACACATTTGATTATAATCAGAAGGAAGTCAACTCTTTTTCAGAGTGCGGCTTTTACAAACTTTTTTTTTCTAAAACCTTGCAGAAGGTTAGGTTAGGTCTATGTACGTGTATTAGAGATGCATTCTATCACTCAAGCCGTTCTATCTTTTGTCACTACTTCAATGTAGTTTTAAACTGCCAGATTTTGTCAAGATTGTTTTACTTAGAAAAAAGTGAAGTTTGCCAAAGCCCTTTGGTTTTCTTCAACCACCTTTACCCCTTTCCTATTGGATGCAGTTTAGTTAACCTTTATCTCTGCATTTTATATAGTCAAGGCGTGGTTACTCCGAAAGACAATAATTATCTTGATCTGCGCCTTTTCCAAGAAGCCGTTTCTCATACGCGTAGTTGGTAGAGAGATGGTATGATCATTTTTCCAGAAATCGTTATCTGACCTGTGTATTTTATGAGAAGTCGTCTTTCAAAAAAAAAGTAAGAACGCAATATCTGTAGATGCTGGTAAGCATGATAATAATTAAAAGTAGTTTGCGGTTTTTGCACGATACACTAAACACTTTTGAAGAAATGGAACACACACTATTCTGAAGAAAAATGATCGTGCAGATATCGATTCAAAATATTCTGAGGAAAAAGACGGGGAAGTTTCAGTGGCATAATCTAGGGATTTGAAAATAAAGATTATAATGTACAACTAATTGCAATAGTCTTGTCGCCCTGCAACATTTTTTCATGTTAAAGAAAACAGAATCTTCTATTCTCATAAAGATAAAAACTGGAGAATGTTATTTTATTCAAGTACTAAGTCAACATTTGATTAATTGCTTCATTTTGTTATGGGAAAAACGAGGATTAGCCACCCTAAAATAAAAATTTACCGTTAACATACAATTAAACTCCCTGGTCAACTTACTCTTCACAGACAAAAAAATGATTCAAAATCACTGAGCGCCAATCAAGATAAATAATAAGGCCTCATCATAAGCCGACTATATGAGCGTTTGGTAAGATTATAAAACTTGCTAATGCTCCAAAGTTCACTGTAAATGCTTTCAGATTTACAGCGGCTGAATGAACACTAATTAAATATCGATAAGGTAACTTCACGTATGGCTTATGGACGAGATTCAATAGATCTGTGAGATTTGATCAGCGGTAAATGATAGTCATCCTACACACTTGGAATTCGTTGTGGCGAAATTCAATAAGCAAAAGCTGCAGTAGGTAATCTACATACACCCGGAAGTAACTTCCCACGATAAGCACAAGAAAGTTTGAAAAACCCTTCTACAACGAAAACTACACCAAGGCACACTATGCTTTAACAGACGATACGAAAGACATAAACCGTAGAGGCTGTCCGAAGCAGATTCAATACAAAAGAGTCCTCCAGGACTCAGCACGGTATACTGCTTGGGGAGTATTTAAGAGAATAAATCCCACTGTAAAGTGAGTAGTACAAGTGCAAAGAATTCTCACACGCACTTAACCGCCCACTTAACAAAATTTATTATGTCTGAGTATTAGAAAATATAAAGACGAATTATATTCTTAAAAAACATTTCTCTCTCTAAGGATTCTTATTTTTAAATTTAAATAAAACATTAAGAAGCTGTTTCTTAAACAAATTTTCCCGCGCTGTCCGGCGAATTTAAGACCACCTATATATATATAAGAGTAAACACATGCTGAAGGTGCATTGCGCTTGTGTTGGAGGTTGAGGTGGAGCGAGGGTGGCCAGATCTGATATATTTAATATCACCCTGATATACATTGATGCTCGATGATATATGATATCATTCTATCAATAGACGTCAAAAAATGATATATCTATTTTATCTACGACGCTTCAATAATATAGTCGTTATACGCGTAACCACAGTGATATAACCATACTCATAAAACACTAGTGAATTGTATGGATTTTATTTACTGGCGGTGTTATAATCTCAAACTGTTTATTGTTAGAAAAAGAATTTGGACATCGTCTTCAGAAGATCCTTGTATTCCAGGTCTAAAACTCTCTTTGTGAAGATTGTTTACTTTCATTGACTTCTACATATTCAAGAATTTGGACATAGCCTCCCTCGGGGGAATCCACCTCCAAATCTTCCTCAGAAGTGTTAGAATCGTAGATAAAACTTCGTATTCGACTCGTAGATAATGGGCATTATTCACTCGGATGATTTACACACTCGCCTATAAGATCAACTCAGAAGCCGAAATCAACTGGCGCACCCAGTGCAAGAACGAGTCGACTCTGGAACACATTGTCGATATATAGATTCTACTCCAAAGACATAGTGGTACGATCGAGGAACAAGAATTGTTCTGGCTTCATGGCAATTTGTTAACGAAGCGGTCGTCGTGATGATTACTGCAATATTCCGGACTTCCTCCGTACTCTACGAGAATACGAAGAGCTCTATCGTAAACTGAGACCGAAACGTAAGGGAAAGCTCCAGCGCCGAGAACCAATAAATCAGCTAGAGCCACGGCCAAGCCAGGTCAGCCCGACACGGAAGTAAATCAGTCGTCCGTGTTCCGGAACCAAGATAGGCTGGAACGAGCAAGCTGGTCCCAACTGTCGTCAACCAGAAATATCCAGTCAGGTACGTCGACCAGACAGAATACCGGGCCACCGATGTCAAGGCCAGCAGCTGTTTGTTGGAAATGCAGGCTCTTTCAAATGCCGGAACCGATCGATCCCGTGATCCATTCCGTGACTGTATCTGTCAGCAACGAAAAGGCTCGACCAAAGGGTCTGAAGTCCGCTCTCCAACCACCACCTCCGATGTATTGGACACTACACCATTCATTCTCGTTGGAATTAATGGACGCCAGTTTAGGGCTTTAGTAAATACCGGTTTCGTTGCAATTTTCTTAAGAGACCAAGGCATTCCAGGCCCGAATCAAGATTCTTGATAGCGAGAGATTCCACCTCGTTCATTATATGCCGACAATGGCGCACGAAGTCATTTTGGAAATGGATTTCCTGTCCAGCCTGAAACTGCACTTCGACCTGAAGACCGGGAACCTATTTTTGGAGAACCGTCGAGTTCCTTCCGTTTCAGAGAATAAGCGCCCGGAACAATCATGCCTGGCCGTCACAACATTGACCAAACAAGGCAAGGCAAGGAAGAGGCAGTATCAAGTTACCGAGCCCACCAAGTAGACGTAGCCAGAAAAGTACCACCAAGAAGGGACCAGTGATTGACCTGATGACGGCCGACGACTGGGAGGTCGTAGACTTTGAGCAGTTCCTCCGAGACCAGGAGAGTCCGTCACCATCGTCGACCCGCTGTCACATCCGGACATTTTTCACCTCATGAAGCAGCCGGTCGACCTCGCCTCAGAGATACCAAGAATTGAAGTCGCCGCAGACCGTAAGCTCAGGGACAGCCTGTGTTGGCGGTGCGGCCTGCTTGGGCACTGATGGGAACGCAAGAAGAAGAGCCGGAAACCAATGCGTGCTAATGTGTTCAGTTTATTAGTTTATTGGTTTTTGGTAAATTTAAGTTCTGGCGTTTTTCGAAAAGCACCGTACCCTAACGAAGATTTAAGTTAGCACGCTCTGTTTGTATCAGCAAGCGCACCACAGAACTGAGGTGAGAAATAAGGCGTCTGTAGATAAGGCCAAACTTTTATTTACCTTAAATTTCAAGTTACCCTGTACTGAACTTTTTGATTTTGCCTCAAATTATAAAAGAATGTTATTAAGTGTGCTAAGTAATGAAAAATACTTAAGTTTGAATTATTATTGTTCATAATCTTAAACTAACTAAGTTTCTTTTGTTTGAAATTATAAATTTATGTACGTAGTGTTTTATTTTGTTAAATATATACTATTTATAGTAAATGTGATGTGATATATTGTATTCTTAAATGATATTTTTTAATAACTTGGTCATATATCTTCCCGTTCTTCACCAGGGAGCTTGTGAAACCTTTCCAACGCTTTAAACTAATTTTTAATTTCATGTCAAATCAATCTTTCAGTTAGCACTTGAAGTAATAACAACAAAGCACTTTTTTAGTTTTGAAATGGCTGTCAGGCTGTATTATATGAAATTATTTGAGTGTAAGGTGGTACTTGAAAACTTATGAAGCAAAAGGTACTAAATAAGAGATACGTTACTAAACAATGCATGAACTTTGGTATGAAATTCGACAGATCGATAAACCAAATTAAAACTATTTAGAAATATCATTTGAATTTGTTTTGAAATTAAGTGAAGATCCTAATAATTAATTTTCTTTATTTACAGTCTCACCTCGATAACTCGAATCCGATGGGGAAGTTCTAATTATCAAACGCTTTGAGTTATCGAGGTTTGTATTTCATTTTATTGGTCCGCATGTACGTATAAGAAACTAGCTAGTATTATCATGTTTAAGCTATTTGGGCGGTTTATTAAAAAGTTTTTTTCGGCAGTGACCACAAAGATGCTTCAAACCCTCTCTTAAGAATATTTTTATAAATTAACAATAACTTACCTACATAATGTTAATTCCAAAAAAATTAAGCCTTTGATTATAACAATTTCTTTAGCATAAAATTAAAATTCGCATAATAAAACAATAACAGAACAAGCTTTGCAATTCCATTTTGTATTCCCTGCTGCAAAAATTGCCACATTCGGAGAAATTTATTCGAGAAAAAGTCCAAAATCTGATCAAAATTAAGATAATTCCAGAATATATAAAAATTCGTTCCAGACAAATATGTAATAAATTACAAGTCTCAAAATTTTTACTTGATAGTAATTGCCATTCAACTCCTAAATTTTGTCAGAGTTCTACTTTTTTGGAATGTTTTATCGCAATGCTTAAAATTTAAATTTTTAATAACATTTTTTAGCTTGTGATTCTATTTACATTTTTTTCATATTTTTTATATAGCATTTAACGATTTCTAACTGTTTTCAGTTTTTAAAACCACTAAGACGTTGAAATATTATTGTTTACTGTAAATAAAGAGCTGCATTTTATCTATAATATGAATGTGGTTGATATAGTACCGTTGAACTTCTCCCATTCATAGTTTTAAGAGTCAACCCGAACGACATTTTAAATTAAAACGGAAGTTGTTATTGGCGAATATATATTTATACAAATAATAAATATGTCGTTTTAATATGTTTTGCAATTACACTCACAGTGGTCATTAGAAAATAATGTTGGCTACAAAACCAAGCTTCTATTATTAAAGGTACACTTCTATAATTAAACTATAGCTCGATGCTTAGCGCAACGAGGATTTTCTAGATTAAAATACCTAAAGCGAATGTATTCAGACTTACTTTATATGTACGAACCAATTTAGGAACAAATTCTATTATTATTACTTATAATGACCAAATAAATTTATTTGTTTGTGTGTTTTTTAAAAAATAGTGAAATTAAATCGACAAATGTTTATCTATTCCGGAATATCTCTAAATAACAGGCATCGGTGAAGCAAGCAACAGGTGTTGTAATTCTATACGTTTCGTTCAAGAACGAGCAATATGTCAAGCTATTTAGCGTTCCATTTACATCCCGTCCTAGTAGTTTGCCAGATAAATTAGATGGAATGCATGGAAGCTGAAGAATACCACTCTTTGTTATAAAACTAATCCCGATTTATAACCTATAGCAAATATACACAAATAAATATAAACTCCCCATTTTAATACTTTATATCATCAACAATTAAGTACACGTAATGTCGCATTTTGTATTTTATTCTCAGCTTAATTAGCACTACTTAAAGGAGGATGAACGGACGCCTTTCATATTCAGATAAATATGTTTACACCTTGGTAGGTGCTGAAATAAACGCGGCGGCTTCTGCGTAACAAAATTGTTTTAGATAACTACGACTTATACGCAACTATGTGGACGTCAACCTCTAATGAGCGCAATTTGTTACCTCTTTGAATTGGTACAGGTGCTAGGCCACTTATAGATTGCTTCATCATTTATCATGTCTTAATGGTATCTTAAGCTTCTAAAAAATTTTGAAATATGTAAAACTCTTTGTATGGGAGTGCAAACTATTTAGGTTCCTTTTATAGACCTCATTTGTTGATGTCTTGATATTTTACATAAATAGTTGCGTCACGTGAAAATTATTATGATTAAGGAACACGAACATTTTTTGAAAAAGGAATTTTGTAAAAGTACTACAGGTTTAGTATTCGATGCGTGCAGATAAATATAAATGGCAACGCATCTATTTTCACCAAAACTATAGATAGCATAACATAAAATAAATACTACTTGTCTAATTACACAATTCAAATTTGAAGTAGACGCATTAGATGGAACTGCCAAACTTTAGAATTGCACGAATCTGGGACACGCTATAAACGAAAAAAAGGTCAACGACCTTTTCTATAGTATGGTTATATTCATATCGAACATAATAATTTCTCACGTCCCGTGGCAACCCTGTACAATTCTTAAATATCTGAAGACTCCCCAAAGGATATTGCCAAAACGTATTTTAACTATAATGTCTCATAGCCAAATAAGAGTGTCTTGTGAGGATTGTAGAGAAGAGAAGACAACCCGGAAAATAGTAACATTTTGCAATCCAGTATAAAAGCTAAAAAGCAGAGATAATCAAAAACCGTTATAATATAATATTCGTCTTGTCAGAAGACAGCATTACCTGCAATGATTTACCCGACGAATATTTAGCAAATTGCTTTGTCCCCTTATCGTCATGTTTTTTTGCCAAATAGTTGACATTACAAAGCTCTTTTTCCACGACCCGGCCCAGGGTTGGTAGGGTAACATGAACATAACAGAATGCAACAGTTATTTTTGTATCTTTCCACTGTACTCACTGTAGAGCATTGTTTTCACATTTCAAAATATCGTAGTCGTATGATTTTACCTGTAAATTTTCATACAGACTAGTTTTGGGGATAAGAGACGATTATGTTCTCATAGCATCGAGTCTTGCTCTGATTTAATGACCACCATCATCGTTGGTTTCTTCATTATGAGTTGTCCATGAGATTATATGGTAATCAAATCGTGGTTGTTAACAGATACACATTGAAGTATCTTTTTGAGGTCGGCTATTTTCTTGGGGTTAATGGATACTGGTGCGTTGTAAGCTTTTACAACGGGTAATGCAGGAATTACGTTTAGTTTGTGCAGTTTAAATGTAGTATCTGATATGAGACCACCTATAAAGTTATGGGCAGTAACATAATCTGGAGAAGCACTGACATATGTCTGAAGTTGTTCACCTTCAAAGTTGAGGTACTCTTTTTTACATGACATGACATGACATGCTTTAAAATCAAAAATATCTGTGTTAACTGACAGTGCTAGTGCTAACCAAAATTGTTTTTCTGGAATCTCTTTTCATTTCTTCGTATTCTTCAGGGATGTAAATTTAGCCCGACCTTCGTTTTGCTGATCCAAAATCACGACATTTTTTGTTCTCGTTACATTCTTGTAGTTTCTCTTGTTGAAGAGGTTTGGTACTAGTTGTGAGTTCACACCGATAGGTTGATTATTTTTTGTAGCTTCTTGTAACAGTCACTTTTTGTTACCGTTCCATGTGGTAAGTCAAGAGTAGTTTCTAATTATTTTTTTGTAGTTCCTCTTCTTAAGAGAGATGTTTTTATAATGCCGAGTTCACCCCGAGACCTCGTCTAGTTTTAAGTAGCTTCACTCAGATCGAAATCAATTTTTTGAGTTGACAAATTTTTCTAATTATTTCATTTTCACCAAGCAGAATGCAAGGTATATTCTTTCTCGTCTTTGAGTTTTAATTTTTGAAGTATGTTGAACTCTCACAGCTGAGACTTGTTTCCTAGTGATTACTACATCGATTAAGTTCGGACTACCCTTATCACATTATGTGGGTGGTAGGTTGTGTCCTATTAGCTTAGGGTGTATCTTGCAAATTTTTTTTATTGTAGGATCTGCACACTTATTCAGTATCATTATTTCGAATCGCAATTTTTCTTTATGCTCTCACGAGAGATAATGATTACCAGTTCGAGTTAATCCTTGAGTTTAATCTTCATAGGTTTCTATGATCCAAGTTTAGCCAAATGAATTTAAGTTGGGATTTCTGTATTGGCTCATTTGTAAGCTTATTTGGTTTCATTTATGTAACTTTAAATTGTAATTTACATCCTCGTGGGATGTGAGATCTTATCGTTGCTACCGTAATATTGCTGCTTGATCATGTCAATTATCGGAATCTTCATCTCCAAGTCTTCTGTTGTTTATTTAAAAATTCAACTTTTAAACTTTTTGGAGTTTTAAGTAGAACTTTTTTTTGTGGACCATTAACTGGGCAGCGGCTGTTCTCTTTGCATTTTCATTGAGCTGCTGAGCTTTCAATCTAATGCCCAAACTTCACACTCACTGCACACGTCCACTTATGGTCTCCTAAAATGCAAGCTAAGATTTTCGTTGAAATATTTTACGTAATAAAATTTATAATTTATTTTTCGATACAGCTCAGGATATTTCTTTAGAAACAGGGAATGCAGTTTCAACAGTAAGGTCAGATGGCAAATAGTCGACTGTTTTAGAACTGTAATATGATGTTTTGTATGGAAAAGACTCCATATGATTCTTTATTTTCTCCAAACGTTCAATAGGCACTGCTTGAGGTCGATTGCCATGCTTACCTCTTAAATCTTTGGGAGGCTTTCCTGCGACTACAAGTGCATTCAAACGCTGAATGTTGCCATTTGAAATATAATGTAAATTTAGAAACGTTTGCTTACATACAGGGACCCTCCTATGTCTACGTCAACAAGGTTTTGTTGACACATCCTATTTCAGTTCAATTTAAATCGATGAAACCTTGACGCACATTTTTATGGAGATACCCGAGTCACCTAAATAAGCTTTTCACGACTTCGACTCGTACCCTGAATTCATTCTAGAACTCAAAAAATTTGTTTCACACAATAATTACCTAATTGTTGAATAGTCTGCTTTCTCATTAAAAAAGTTTTACTCTAAGAGAAATAATAGATATCGTTTCGTTATCACCGCAGATTCCCTAATAAAAGAATTCCAAATCATCAGATATTTACTTTAACCTTTCGAAAACTTGGCAAGGTTGGTTTTTCGCAAACTCGAAAGCCTGGAGGAAAAGGAAAAAATGCAGTAGAGAAATAGAATGTTCAAACTCTTCATCCTAGAGATTCATCCTAGAGTAGTAGCTTCCTAAAAGGATAAGTAACGATCCCAATTTTATTTCTTCTGTTTTATAGGCAGATGAAGAATTTTACTAAAAAATTACAGACTTTTGGAGAGTCCATTATCGTTCATTAGACAACCCACATGCAAGAAGAAGTAGTCGGTTCCAGCAACGATTTTCTATCAATTTAGGGAGAGAAATCTGCAATAGAATCTTACTGGGGTTGCAAGAATAGAATAATCGCATGACTTTTTTTCTCTCTTGTACTCAACGACATCCCATTAAACATTAGAGAACAGATGGAAGATTCATTACAGAATAGTTAAACAATCATTTCAAAGAGATTAGCAGGTTTGATCTTGCAAGGAGTTCCAACCTTGAGTCGCTGAATTTTTTATGAGGTTTTCTAAAAAACTAGTTTGTCGTGAGGTTATTAACACGAGGTTACAATTGCTGCAACTAATTTCAGAGGTTGCAAATGAAATCCGTGAAAACTTCAGTTAATATTCAGCAAGTGCATCGTTAATATGACGGTATCATGCCTACATTGCGACCGAAAATGGGCATTTTTAACCACCATCATTGTTGGAGTTTTATCTTCATTCTATTTCTATTTTGATGTATTTTGTACGAAATAAAAAAAATCTTCAACATCCTATATGTTTCTAAGGAAGCATTTTGGTGCTAGGTCCATATATTCGGTTAATTCCTTTATTTCAAACTAAGAAAGTTTCACTTCAATTCTTTGCACTTAATTATGATTATGTATTGTAGGCAATAGGTAGACGAACAGCCAAAACTTTTTAATTAATTGCATTTTACCATTAGTACACAAATTGCATAAGATACATTCGAATAGTCTACGTTGGCTGGGTTTCGTCGATTTAATCGAGTATGTGACTTGGTATAGCACGCACTCTATGTTCAATTTAAATCAATGAAATTTTATCGACGTAGACGTTTTGGAATAAGACTTGTCCAGGGTCGCATTTTGAAATTATTTTATAGTGGGATAGCGCAATTAAAAATTTTGATAAGTAAAGTTGCGTTTTTTGTACTTTTAGTCTCCAACTAAAAATGCACACAACACATTCAATATTGAGAATAGCCAAAATGGCAACTTTATTTTCTATATACTGGTGAAATACCGATTGTATGTCATAGGACGAAATGTATACATAAAATTGTTTATGTATAACGAAGTTAACTCCTGTATACTCAGGGAAATTTTTAAGGCAAAAGTAAATCTGTGAAATACATGTAAAACAGTTGTATTCCAAGTAATATTTCTCGTAAAAAATTAGCAACAGTCTAATTTAGTTTTTACATTGGAAGTAGAAATGCAGGTAGCCGCCTACGGCTTCTCACGGACCATCTCTTGTAGCTTAAAGACAGGCTTTGCCCTTTATTAACTTTTTTAATACGAGCACGATTTAGTTGTGCCCTCCAACGAACCAACCATGAATTTCATTCAATACAAAAGAATAAATTACATGGAATTTACTAAAAAACAAAAAAATTATTTTTTGTCAGTATTTAGAAAGCAGGCCATTACATTTGAATTTTGTTTTCATATTTAAATTCACGATAAAGAAGTTATTGGTGGGGTCACGGAAACGGATTTGACATGATTCCTATTATATATCTTTTAAGTCACTAACGTGGCCCACAACAGAATCAGCAGGCTGTCACAGTTATTTTGATTTTATCCTTTGTGTTCATCGGCTGCTTTCTTCAAATGACACTCTGGGTCTGATCGACCAATTTGAAAAGATGTGAAAGCAGTAGAAAGTGCAGACGGAGGTGGTAAAGACCCTAAGCACTCCTGCGCATTCAGCTGCAAAAAATACTTCCAATTCTTTTTCGCCATCTTTATTGCAGTAAAAACTTAGAAGAAAAACAATTATATGATCTTTTAGAGTCGAACCATTTCCTTGGAGCTTTACCTCTGTGACGGCATATTTAACTCGAATATATCCAAAAAGCGCATACATTAGTTTGCAATTAACCGTCGTATATGTATACGACAAAGTTTGGTGTATGTATTGCAAGCAATTAGTGGACAGATATTGGTTTCGTATTCAACCATCAAAACATCTATTTTTCAAATATCTCCAAAAAGCGCAAAAACGTGCAATTCAAATTTTGATATCTTTTTTTTTATAATTTTATGAAAAGTGTACGTGGTTTATACAAGGTAGGGCAACGTAGGGATTTTTGTTTCAAATAAGCCAAGTACCTCTCGATGGGCGCAGTCCGGCCTCGAGTGCGAAGCGAGGCAGTCGACCCGGTCTGTAGTGCATCGGCGACGATTAGTACGGGCACAACCAACAGCGCGGTAGTCGGGGTGCTACCGCTCCCTCCAGAGTCTGTGTATTGGGGGGCACAGGCCTGGCCCAATTTCCACCGCCAACGGGGCGACTTGAGGTCGCACTGCTGCATCATCCCACTCGACCGTCGGTCTTCAAGAATTGGGGAGCTTGAGGGTCGCGACCGCCACATTTCCAACCCAACCCAAGATGCAGTAGATGGATCAACGGCCGCTCCACCACCAACCGGACCCTGCGTAGTCTCTTCCGACCGGCCCGGGTAGCTACCGGGCCGCGACTAACCCAATTCCTTTTCCCGCCCAAGTCCTTGAGCCCGAGGCTCCTAAAGGTACCAATTCCACCGTGCCCGAAAATTCGTTGCCAATCCGCTATACCGCTCCCGCCAAACCCCATCCATCCTAATTCCTCCGCTCCTCCCTCCGCGCCGCAATCCTTTAACCACAGATACCACACTGTTCTCACTAGGGTTTTCCGTGGTTTCCCCAGTGGTGAAGGCAAATGCCGGAACAGTTACTGCACTAGTCCACGGCACACTATACACACCTAGACACCCACATATCATCACTCTAACATATACACACTCTCACACCCCTCACTACACAATACCAACACCGTTCTGAAAAGAACCGTTCGCATCGTGATTCATCATCGTCGTCACTGTGTGCTTCCGGCTTGCTCCACCGTCGCCACCAGAACATCATCGCCGTTGACTGGCGTGCGAACTGCTTGGTGCCTGACATGTCGTTGGCGATTAACCATTTTACATACTCACCAGCCATAGAGGAATTAAATTTCCTAAATGGCAGCCACCTACGGTGGCATTTGCGTTGATCTCTCTCTCTCGATGGGTCTGCATAGAGGGGTGTAGAGATCCTTAGGTACAATATTTCATCAAGTGTTCGAGTGTTTGGATTATTCAGGCTGCACGAAGATCCATTTGCCATACTTTCAGATACAATTATTTTATAAAAGGAATGAGCCGATTTTCAATTTGTGGTATATTTCAGCATTAATGGCGCAGTTTTCTGGAACAAAACTGGACATTTTTATCAAATTAGAGGAAACGACTTCGTTAATGAAACGATTGAGTTGATTTAGTAGCCTCGCGCTTTTTGAATCTTTCTAGTCTACCAATATATGTCTGAAAAATATTAAATTTGGCTTCGAGATTTCTTTTGAGTCATCTCGTTAGTCTTCGTTGCTGAACTCTCTTCATTTCCATCCATTCTAGCTTCTTTTCCAACTCGGTATTATATTGGGCTTGCTTATTTCGAAGCCATTTGGAATATTTGCACATTTGTAAAGAGACAAATCTGGAAAACGCAAGTTTACGACGTCTAGCTTGCGTTTAATTCACGATTCAAACCTGTAATTTCTATCAAATAATTTTCAATATTAACCTTTTAATCAATAGATTCGAGTTTAGTCTCAATTTTTGGTGTTTACTCATTGGCAGCTTTCTGATTTCAATTCTCACTACAGGCATCAAGATGCAAAAACCAATTTCGAGATAAGATTGGAGAGAACCTTGAAGAGGGACTCAATTAAGGTTGTCTGATGCAAGTTAAGAATGCATAAGATTTCTCCTGAGAATAATTGTTAAGAGTTTAATTACCGTTGGTAATATAAAGATTCTTTAAAAAAATTGTCACCTTAGAAAACTTAAAATGTTGCGTCACCTGGAAAAGTTATTGAAGGAGATCCAGAGAATCTTGTATAGAAATCTAAATATGATCAGCCGTGGTCCACCCTAGTTAGAACGATATATCCAAAAAAATTACAGAATAAGGGAGCTAGGGCTTCAATAAAAGTGGCGATCCAAATTGCTGCCACTCAGTTCCGTTCAATGTAAGCAAAAATGACCGCTGCAATTTAAAGTGATTAGTTTAAAAGCAGCATAACATTGCGGCGAATGTAATTTTATCAATGGGCATGAGAATTTAACTTGAGAAGACAGACATTTCCCACCGGTTTACTATAATAAGATTCCCTGACTTTTCCATAAATTTCCAGATCATACACTTTACATTTTCGGCATTTTCGCATTACAAACTATATAGGTGTAGAATTTGAGACATGTTCTTCCTAACTTTCATTTTGTATTAAGTTGGGTAAACTTTGGTTACCAACACGATTATTAGTGTTGAAAAATTGAAAATAATAAGCAACTGATTTAATTTTCAAAAATGTTTGGTGTTTTGCGAAATGAACGATTCAAATTAATGCTTTAAAAACGGTTGATAGCAGTGATAATAACACTTCAATCATGAAGTTCCTGGGTGGTAATCAGTAACCATCAGTGATTCGTTCGCTACCGGCATTTCACACAGCGTTTTAAAAAGCGTTTGCGTATTCTGCTGCCGTTTGTATTTGAGGTTGGGTATAAGTTAAATAGCAACAAAGAAAGATGCTCTGCCCATGAGGAAATTATATCTAATAATCTGTAGTTATTCTTGAATTATTATACTGACAGTAAATTAAACATGCGATACCAATGCCGAGTGAAATCTCGGATGCCTCCTTGATCTGTCGTAATCCTTGGTTCTTATCTCTTCATTATCGTATTTGTGTGGCTGTAAGTTTAAGAAAATGGTAAATAAACCAAACTAATAAAAACCTAACCTAAAACAGATCTAAGAGTAAACAACAGAAAACAAAACAAATAAAAAGAGGCAAGATAACAACAGTCGAAAGCTCACAACTTTATTCAAATTATGCGAGAAATAAACAAAAAACAAAGGAAGGACCACGAAAGAATGCTTGAAGAATCAAGATCTTGCTCGGCATCGGCATCGGCATCGGCATCGCGCCATTAATTTTCAGACTGTCAATATAACAATTTGAAAATAACTACAAATCTCTATGGACAGAGCATGCCGTCCCTCACAGTCTCTCTGTTTTTCATTTGACGGAGAACGCCATTGACATTTAAGTAGAGAAAAACAGGTTGTCTTTCAAATAGTATTAAAAAGTGGGATATACATAGTTTCAGTACAGTCGTCCAGGAGCAGGCAAGCAATTACTAGCAGCAGTGCCATAGCTAAGGGTAGGCAAAGTAGGCACCCGCCTAGGGGCGCAAGAGCGCTAGGGGAAAATGTAATTTCTGCGTACTGAAAGAAACGCAACTAAATTAAGAACAATGATAAAAATAATTCATCTGCAATCTTTGCGCATTTTTAAACAACAAATGAACTGTAGCAGGTAAGAATTGGATTTTTATTGAATTTATAACTGACACAAGGACACTAAGTTTTAATGGTCAACAAATGTTTAGAATTTTCAAAT
>VTPC01002179.1:0-23414 GCA_011009095.1 Ignelater luminosus
AAAAACTTTTTGTTCCCACTCCAACGGTGAAACTTTTTCTGAGATTATTTGTAAATGGTAATTTTGTTAGTCTTACTTTACGATATTCCAGTGTCGGTTTAATGAACATCAAAATGTGTTGAGTTTGGATTTGGAACCAGACACTGATTTTGACCTTTTCGACCCTCTTTCATTATTTCTGATTAATTTACAGCTGTGATAGAATCTTTCAAATTCAAAGAATATTAATAGAAATCTGAAGAAAACTATCTTCAAACAGAGATACATTTATTTTAGTAGAGAAAAGAATTCTGAAACTATGGCATCAGCAAAGCTGATAAACTAAGGCCAATTAAACTGCTGTCATTTTGTAAACAGTTATTGTAGATTGTAGTTTACAAGCAATCAAGATTCTCTTCATTGTGGGATCGAATACACGGAGCCGTATGACGCTAGAAATTGATGCCCAAAAAAGCTTATTTTATAAATTATAATCTGGTTTTCGAAACAACCATTTACATGTAATTGGAAAAATGGGACAAAGATAAAGTTATTCTACCTACATTTAAAACTCTTATTAGATTGGTGACCGTCGATCGCAGAATATTGAAAACTTTAGCAGTGATGGTGTTATTATTGGTTTACATCTTAATATTTCGATAACAAATGAAAAATAGTTAATTTTAACGGATCACAAGCGAATGAAAGTGTTTCTCAATATACTGTTTTGAGGTCATTGTTTATTTGCGCTGTACAAAATTCTAAAATTGTTTTATTTGCAGATCATGCTTTGATGTGCACTTCGGCAAACACATTCTTTAAAGTTGCAAATAATATGAACAGTGACCTTTATGACTAACTTACAGAGTGCAAATTAGACTAAATTGATAACACTTACCATCAATACAGTTTTCATAATGTACATAGGTGTATACCTATGAAATGAGACTTTTTTATCAATTTTAAACGTTTATTAACAAAAAATGGTTACAAATTTAATCTTCAAAATAATAGCCATCGCTAGCGACACATTTTACCCATCTCTCAGGCAATTTGTGAATGCCGCGCCAAAGAAATTGGCCGTCTTTGGCCGCAAACCAATCATCGAGCCATTTTTTGTCTTCTTCGTGAGAATTGAAGCGCTGCTCGGAAAGTGCGTGGCCCATCGATGCAAACAAATGATAATCGGAAGGCGCCAAGTCTGGTGAGTAAGCCGCATGCACCAGCGGTTCCCAATCGTACGTCTCCACCAATTCCCGGGTCGCTCTTGTTCGATGTGGTGGTGCATTGTCATCAAGAAAAATTACTTTGTGACGCCGATCGGCATATTCTGGGCGTTTTCGGTGTATAGCGCTGTTCAAATCGGCCAATTGTCGTTGGTAGCGTGCACCGTCAACTGTTTCACCTGGTTTTAATAGCTCGTACCAAATCATACCATGCTGATCCCAGAAAACACACAGCATTGCCTTGCGGCCGAAGCGATTTGGTTTGGCCGTTGATTTTGGCTTGTGGCCGGGCGGACCATACGATCGTTTACGCTTGGGATTGGAGAAATACACCCATTTTTCATCACCCGTAACGATTCGATGCAAAAAAGACTTCCTTTTGAACCGGGAGAGCAGCATTTCACAAGTGGTTTTTCGGTTCTCTTGCTGCCTTTCAGTCAGTTCATGCGGCACCCATCTTCCGACCTTTAAAATCATGCCCATGTCTTTCAAACGTTTGCAACTGGTTTTTTGGGTCACTCCCAACTGCTCTGCCATCATTTCTTGCGTTTGACCATCATCTTCATTCAACAATGCTTGCAATTCGGTGTCCTCAAACTTTTTCGGTGGCCGGCCACGTTCCTCGTTCTCCACGCTAAAATCACCACTTCGGAATTTTTCAAACCACCTGAAGCACTGTGCTCTGCTTAGAGCATGTCCACCGTAAGCTTCTATAAGCATTTGATGAGCTTGAGAAGCGTTTTTCTTCAATTGATAACAGAAAATCAACGATGTCCGCAAATCGTAGTTTGAAGGCACGAAATTCGACATTTTTAAGAGCGAAAAAAATGCGTTGTTGTATGAAACATCACAAACAATGAATTGAATATTGTTGACAGATGACAGACGAAAAAAATAAGACATTTGGGACAGTTTAAAAATACTCCTAGCGACATCTGTGGTCTAATAGCTGAAAGTCTCATTTCATAGGTATACACCTGGTATATGGCACATACAGAGTGAATTGGACAGATACGACGATGGTTTCAACCTGGAATTAATGAGTTTTTTCGATCTGGAATTAAATCCATGAAGTCATATAACCACAGTAGTCGGTGTCCAAAATGAAGAGAGAAATAAATAAAATTTAGTTGTCAAGACTAAGTATTTAGAAATAATAACTGATAATAGACTCGGCTTTAACAAACATTTTGATTTCAGATATATGTGAAAAGGTCAGTGAAAATAACATTTAACACTACAGTTCCCTTTTATTTTTAATGCTGTTGCACAGCTTGTTTTTGCCTAAATAAAACTCGAAAGCCATGCGGATTATATTGCAATGTAGTAAATATAGGACTATTCATAACTTGTTAGATTTTTTCAGTGACAGTCTATAAAAGAATCTATAACTACGATGTTTGATTTTTAGATATAGGACGGTAGTTACTAGTTGAAATGACAAGTATGTCCATAGTAAAAGAAGCAATTTTGCTTGAGTTAAGCAATAATGGGCCAAAGACAAATAATAAGCTTAAAAACGACACTATAATTCTAAACGTTTTGGGTTTGGGAAAAAGTAAATTTAAAAATCAACACGAAAAGATTTTATTTATGTAGGAGAATTTTAGAAATGCATAACATTATTATTTTGTGGTTTAGTAAAGTTTGTTAAGTTCTCAAGAAATTAAATAGCTAGACATAAAACTTGATGTTAACAAATTTATCAAGCTATGACTGCAGTATGTCTATCGCAATGCGGTTTCTTGGACGGAATGTACAGTTTACAACGGTTTATTGATACGTAAGACGTGCTTGTCTAACAGAATTTTTGCGATCTTGTGCCATAGATGCAAAGGAAGGAATTTGAAACTTCATCGGACAAGACCGAAATTGTTAGGCAAATTTTAGTGTTCAATTGGACTGTTTAGCGTATCCTGCAAAAGAAATCTTTATACCCTTATCAGATGCAGAGGATACAAGCTGTTTACACAGTGGATGATCTTGTCAGCAATTCGTGGAATTTATTTTTTAAAAATTTTCAATTAATCTCTGAGCTATTTAGGATTGTAAATGATATTTATTTGAGTTTCTTGGACGTTTTAATGGTGAGACTTATCTCAACCTTTCACAAACTCATTTTCCAGAATTATTAGAAGACGTCTGTCTCAATATCTCCCCATTTTTGTATCAACGTGCAAGATTACCTTAACGCTGCTTTTCCGTGGTTAGGGAGAAGAAGATCTATACCATGGCATCTTCAAAGCTCCTATTTAAATTGTCATATTTAAAACAAACTGAATACCCCTCAGAAATTAATAGCATTTGAACAATTCTTGACATTACGTAGTAATTACAGTAATCAGTTAGTTCAGTTCTAAGTGATTTATAATTGAGTAATCCCTAGAACCCTGTACAGAGTGATCCAGTCGTTCATTCTTTTGGAGTACAGTTAACATATTTTTACACTGGATAGCTCTAGTAACATACTATGTTGTTACAGTGTTTTGATCTGTTAAAGATTCTTACGTAATGAATGTTCCACTTTTCCAGGGACTCTCTGTATGTGAAATGACTTAATTTTTACTACAATTTTGATTTGATCGCTCTGAAAGAAATAAATATTTTTTGATAATAAATTTATTTTTAATTTCTTGGGTAAATTTAGTTTGAAACAATTAGCTAATTATGTAAAATGTTATGTTTGTGTAATTTGAAAAATCATGAAACACAGGACAGTACGGTAGTGAGGTTACTTATCGTTAAGATTTCAAACTGTTCGCACCGATTTAAAAAGTAAGTTATAGAAATTTAAATACAGTTTAAATTTAAAACTGCTGATAGTGAACATCTAGAGAAATAAGTTACTAAAATCATGTTGCTAATAGAAAACCGGAAATTAGTTGTGCTTGTTCAATACTCAGAAATTATTAAGTAAAAAGAAAATAAGAAAGTAAGTCGGTTCTTATCATTCCTTTGTATAAAAAATGTTCGTTGAAAGTCTTTACGTTTTATACATTTACGTTAAAAGGCCTCGCAAATAAACATTTCCACCCATTTTGTTAAGTTAAAGAGAAACAATGTTTTTTCCTAGTCAATCACAGAAATAATTTAATAACCATGGAGTGCGGCAAAGCTCACGTATTTCATTCCGGGGGATATTTTCAATTCACCCCCCTTTTCTATATTTTCTTGTTACACACCTACGTTACCTGGTTAGGGGCACCTGTGTGTAAGTCCTATCCGCCGTCGTTATTTTCTCTCGGATCAGTGGAGATGTAACCAACCGCGTTGCAATCATTCTCCAGTCAAGCTTGCTCACCTCTCGTATTCATCTCCTAGAATACTATTTAAGCTCCAGAGAGCTTTTGTGTTTGTTACCTTTACTCTTCGGTCTATTCTAAAAAGGAAGAAAAATGTTTAATAATTGCGGAAATGCTGCAATTAATTTCAACTCGTTGATTTAAATTAATTTAAATCTTCTTCCTGAGGAAAATAACTTATAAATTATATATTTAAAAGAGGATTTTTGTATTCCCTAAGTTTTTTGTGTAAGTCTGAATCAAGTAGGACAATGTAATCCGGAGGTTTTAGTAGATTAGGGGCAGTCGCCCGTTGCGATTGTTTTTGCCCTTGCTAGAAGATTAGTGGGCTGATCCTTCTAGGAGTGATGTGTGAACCAACACGCGTTTCCTAAGGTTTTTTCCAGGAAAATTTTAGGGTTATCGTTAGTTCGTCTCTTTGTTCTTTATTCTTATTTGTTTGTTTTTTCTTGAAACCGCTAATGGCTAACTAAATGCTTAAAAACGACGACTGAATCTTAATTAAACAAACACAGAAATTCTTCTGTTTTTATAGAAATGCTTATGTAAATATTCTTTTGTTATTTATTGCATCATTAAAGTACAGATATACACTACAAGATGCGTTTCAGGAGCTTCATTGTTGTTCAAAAACGTGGAATGCTTTGTATTTTAAGTTTCTTATTTTCAAAGTACCTATTTTATACCTTATTTCAAGATTCTTACCAACACAGAACGAGAATAACAAATAATTGGATAACATACACGCAGTTATGCATCGAAACGTTAGAATGTCTAACGATTTTCCTATAACCTCTGTTGGTACTATTGAACCATTGTTAAATAAATATTTTTAACAACTACATTATCCTACTAAAGATACTGTTACTAATGATAATCAAGTTGCTGAGTAGAGAGTACAGAACTAAAGCGTGTTTTGGTTTTTCACGAGACAAGGCTGTAAATCCAGAATTCTAATAGTCAGAACGAATATATTAAGATATTAGATTACCAATCATTATAGAAAAGTCACTATTGGAGATGAAGCACTGCGAGAGAAAGAAGTTGATTGATTAGAGAAGATGCAACGAAAACCACGTTATAACCCAAAAGCAAAAAAACTTGTACAAAGTTTATCTCCATATGTAAAATCAACTTCACTTAAAATCTCAAATAACTGATTTGTAATTTTAGCCGTCAGAAGTTGAACCTTTTAATTTTGGTCTAAATCAGATTTCTTTAGATACTTGGGCCAAATTCTGTTTGATTGCGTGATTTCAGGCTAAAACTTATCTAGCAGGCCATCTTTATTTCCATTTTGCGGACTAACTTCTATAACTGGGTCTTAATACTCCGTTTTGACCGTAACAACTTTACAATTTGATGTTGTGAAAAAGAGTCGGTGAATGTCTGCTTGCTAATAAAGAGCGCGTCATTACATCTTTATTGTTTCTTATGTTATTGGTTAGATTGATTTAAATATAAATTATTTTCTTGGTTTTTGAGTTTTCGAACAAATCGAAGCTCATGCGCGTAAACCGATATACAAAAGTTTATTCCATATGAAGTTTTATTTCAATACGTTTCATTCTTGACATACACAAATTCTATCTAACATAAACAAAACGAAGATCATCTTCTATACAATTTCCAGCATGGAAAGTCCTGACTTCATGCCACATTCCAATTGGGAAACGCGTGATATCAGATAATAAAACAGCAAAGGATCACTGTTGCCGTGATAATTCAGTAGATCTTTCTTTCATCTTAATTAATCAAAACTTATTGTCTTGTTTCAAAATCGTCTTTCGACTCCAATTTCGGTTGCAAAATATCTGTTAAAGAAAAACGAAAAGTTATTACTCATGCATCTACTGTTGGGAGCCGACTTCTTTCAAAGAGAGTTTTATATCAATACAACTTCTTTTTTTCTGAGATCTCTATTGCAGAAAAAAACAAAAGGCATCTTTAAGAAAATGTCCCAAATAGAGAAAAAGCAAACGCAGGTTTTTGGAAATCATCTACTGTCCTTCAGCTTCCATTTTCATCCGCGTCTTTAAATACATATAGTTGAGACACAAGTACAAATAGAGAAACAAACAGTTGACTGGGTTCTAAAAGACAAACGGTAACTAATTATAACGGTTGCCTTCATTTTGATTTTTAAAATTCTTTGAAACCCTGATGCTACCCAAAAAAAGATCTTGCCACCATACCTTTATTTACCTATTCTTTATTTTGCATTTATTGGCTGTTAAAGTATTTTCCGTTTGTCAGTTTTGTTTATATTTTATATTAATGTTTGCGTTATTACGCATTTACGTCCTACGCTGTATTGATGAGCAGGCTGGAGTAAGAGAAAAAATACTTTTGTACTTCGTTCTTCATTGTACTTGTTTTGAAATTTAGCATTTTGAGCACAAACATTATTTGCAGCAGAAAAAGACTTCAAGTTTATCAACTTTTGTCAAATCAATGACATTTGGAAGCAGAAGTATAAAGTTTTTTTTTAAAGATTTTATTTAGGAAGTTACAAATAAATATAAGGAGATTCACATAGGAGTTTTTTACAGTTTGTTATTATTTCTCCTTACGCACTTATTAATGACATAACCACCAAGGCAGCTATAGAATTGGTATCTGACTCTGGTATCTCTAAGGGTCAGTAGACCTGCAAACGCTTGGAGGTCCAGAAAAATGTGGGATTTCGTAAGAACCTGAGCGATCGGAAAACTGTAGGATTTTGCAAAGATAGGAAGCTTATAATAATCTGAGACCTACAGAAGTCTGCATATTTGCAAAAAAATCTGAGCCCTTCATGAACAAAATCAGTAAATCTACAGAAACATTGGGATACGAAAAAAAGGCTTTGTAAGAAGATAAAAATATATGAAATAATATATTTGATGATCTTTCAAAAAGAGTATTAAGTACTAAGACGAAAAGTCACAGTTATCAAACCACAGACTTTAGTGAATTTTTGAAATAAGAATTTGTCAGAAAGTGTAATGGTTTATGCGAATATGTTTCTTTAGCCTGGATAAACTCTTTTAAAGGTTATTCACTCACTAATTTATTTCATATGTGATTTTGCAAAATTTCTACATGATATCCTGTATTTTGGTCTGTCATGTATTGGGAAAAGGTCTCTCTCATCTTCATGTTCAATGCTCGGTTCTATAACAAATCAGTGAGTTCTAATTTTACAATGTAGAGATCATCATGGGATTACTTAAAGAGCGCATGTGTTAGATTTAAGATTATATTACCTAATCTCTCTAAATGATTTCTGATAAATCTAACCTTGAAAAATTTCTAAATCGAAAGCAGCGCCATCTCAACTATTTGTGCATCTCAAAGTATAGGTGTAGCATAAATTTGGGTCGCTACTTCAAGGACGTGTTCTACATAGACATCAATTTAAAACAAATTTACATAAATTCTTCTTCTAAAAAGCTTCCTAGGAAAGATGCAGAACTCTAAAGAAGAATAACAATTTTTTAGTCGTACTTGCTAAACGAAAAGAGATGCATTGATGAAATGTGGCCCATAACAGTACTGTTCAATTTGCTAGACTGCACTTTCATTGAAATTTGAAAACCACATAGGTGTCGATTATGGTAGGCACAATTTCTTTTGTTGCAACTTTTTCGAGCTTTAGAATTTGACAATTTCATTATCGTAATTGTAAGTAGCACTGATTTCTACTAAACATAGGTGTGTCAAATCCCTGAAACCAACCGTTTTTGAGAAAAACGCACTTTTGAGCAGGATCTTATGGCCTCTTTCATAACTGGCACCTGGGAGTATATTCAAATTTCCATTCAGATAAATTGTATCAAATTAGACAGTCGAGTTATGCTTTAAATTTCATTAATTTATTGTCTAATTATAAACGAGAAACGGTTTTTAGGAAGCACTTTGAAAAAAGTTATTCGTGCTTTTGACTTAGATTAACGTCCAAATGACGATCCAAAGCTATTCGAAAACCGTTTACAGGTGTTCAGTATGACGCAAGATTTTATATAGCTTGGTTTTGATGAAATCTATGAAGGATTATTTATTAACTGAGTTCTAGCCCAAAATCTAATGTAGATGGCATAATTTTTTGACTAGAATTATTATTATTATTAATAACTATATTGACAAGTACGAAAGAACATTGTACAAGATTTTCTTAATAAAAGTTCTTCATGGCCAATGAATGGAATAAATCGTTTTTTGGAATTACAGTTGAAGGATAATAAAATAAATAAGATCTGTAAAAGTTAGTTTCTAATTTTCTTCATTAGATTACGTACAGGTAATTTTTGAAGTACACTGTACATTTATTGATAAAATAGCGTGTTATGTTCTAATAACATGTCCAAGGGAAAACTAAACCCCCTCAGGTATGTAACATAAGACCAAATCGAGTAAACCACGTTATTAACGACATCATCTCTGAAAGTTAATTTATCAGGAAATCTTACACCAAATCGGCTCATAGCTAATATAAATTATAATTTGAAAACGCTTCGTCGTCGTCGCCGCTGTTCTCGTTGTGTCGTTACTGCTGCTGTGTAACTCTAGCTCTCCTTAAATATAAATTACGCAATTATATTACAAATAAACCTATTATAACGTGTAATAGATCGCGGAAAAATTGCTATTTCGAATATGATAACCTCAAACCGCAGTAAGATAATAAGGGCCGTTCAAATGTAACATGCGAAATTTAATAAATCTTAAGAAATTCTAGAAATCTATAGGCATTAAATACATTGTTAAAATATGGATTAAAATACGTAATTTGTATTTTATTTTTATATTATCTCTTTAAGTCGAAAAGTCGTCACCTTTCCTTGGTTTTTCAATCAATGGTGTGCTTTTGCTATGCCTCCTACTTTTTTTTAGCCTCGAATAAATATAGCTACGAAAAGCTGTATGACACAACTGCGATGCGTAGGTAGATTAGTTACCAATAAATACAATTACCGCGTCATTTTTAGAAAGCTCTTGTTTTTCTCAACTTTAGAAGATTGAATGGCCTATAACTTGCTTTTGTCTATTTATGACTCCTCTAAGAGTCGATGCTTTTTAATAAATCTCAGCAGCACTTTGTGTCCAAAAACAGACTAGAAAGTTGGGCGTCGGCTAGAGTGGAACAATGCCATAATGATGTGTCGATGAAGTCGACCTGGTAAAGGCAATAAAGGTGCACCAAATAGGTTGAGGACTTTATCTGGTGGGCACTGAGCAGGAAGGGCAGTACACGTCATAAATAATGATATGTAAACTCATTAGCCTTTTGCGCGGGAGGTGTTTGGAAAGCAGAGTAGTAGTCCAGGTCTTTTCCAAGACGGCGGAGGAATTACAATAAACGTCTGAACTGTATCACTGCAACCCAACCACGATCCGCATTAAATTCCAACAATTTTATTACAAGATTCTAATGATATCTCACTTGGTTCTCCATTTTCTAAAAATAACTTTAATCTCAAAGCTGTCAAATGCTACAACAGGTCCATGGTTTTGTAAATTCATAAAATAAATCATTCCTGACAAGCTTGTTTGTCTTGCCACCTTGTAAACGGACTTAGTAATTTTTCTATTCTGCTTTAGCTTCTTTGTTATCGTTTGATCAAGAACTTTTGATGGATTTTAAAAACTGATTTAGAATAAGACGTAGGTGATCGGTCTCACTCAATTTAGTATTGTTTCTGACTTACAGTCACTCTCCCATCCTCGTCTTGTAACTAGCCCAGCAACTAGAAGAGATTTTCATCATTGGTGATGAATCTCATAGCTTGCTCATTATACAATTAGACATCACCAGAGCAGTGATAGTGGTTACCTGCGTCTCTACTGCAACCCGTCCAAGAGATGCTTGTTTTGAATTCGTTGGTATTGTGCAGAGTTATGCTAAGATAGCAAAAAGGTTGTAAAGATTTTTATTTTTAAAAATCTATGAAAACAAAATTAAGATAATACAGATATCAAAGCATACATTTTTAAGTCTGTTAAGAGAATGTTTGGACTTTATCCAGATTCGGTGTCCAAAAATGTGAATGTTGGAAAATGTTAATCAAGCACCGAAAGAACTATGAAGAGGAAACAATTGTAAATGATGGATTGCAGTGACTCTTCTAGCATTTTTCTCTCTGACAAAGTGGTATTATGAATCACACAAGCAAACCTATGCTTGGTGTATGGGACTTCACATTTTTTTTGACTTCTCATATTTTCAAAAAAAATATATTAGACTTGCAGTACCCCAAGTACTACACATATACATATACAGTTTTTATACACGTTACTAGCAATAACATTCAGATTGCAATTGCCCAAAATGCTTTGGAGAAATTATTGTACAAGTAAACAGGCTCTAACTGAAATTAAATTAAACAAACATTCAGATGAAAGCTGTAGCAAATCATCCTTGTAGAAAAAGAAAAGTAGTAATAACGTACTAGGAGCAACTACTCGAGACTCCCAATGAAAGCTACAGCAGATTCTTTATAAAGACCTCAATGCATCGAACATATATTGAGTATAGTAAGGTCTCTTTCATTTTTATCTTAATCTTGATATTCAGAACAAAAAAATAATTCAAGACAATGTTCAGCAGAAGATTCAGTAAAGGACAAAAATTTAGAATCACAATTAAAATTTTAGGCCAATTTAAAATTAGACGTTGTTAGAAGAAGAATTTATCACATAACCAATCTTATTTGACGGTTTCAAATGATTTATTTTCAGATTTTAATTATAACCAATAGTGTTGCTTCCTGATTATTATAACAAAGAGACAAATTTTCAGAGAAATCTTTTACTTCAAATTGCTCACTTATCTTGAAAGGATTTAAATTTATTTTTCTTTTAATTAACGTTTTAAAAATTGAATTTCCTAAAAACCGGGTGTTTTATAGCAATGACATCACTTGAGAAATTTTATTATAAGTAAACAGATGCACAATTATTTTTTAAAATATTTTTTTGAGTTACTCTTATAATTTAATATTGATAGAAAATAAAAGAAATTTTCTTATTTATGTTTATCGTAAGTTGATATTCTTAATGTCACTTTAATTGCATTTTAATTACAAATTACTTAATTGCTCCAAATTTAGCTGGCAGATGTTCTCATGTTGTAACATTGTAACAAGATTGAATTTTAGATTTTTGTTTTGTCTCAGAAAAAAAGCAAGAACGAAATTTATTCGGTGAATGTGTTTAAAAATTTTATGAAAAATAAAACACACGTAAGTGTAGAAATAGTCAAGAATAAAGTCCCGAGACTATAATAGGTTCCTGAAACGCTCCAAACTGTCGCATGATTTCACCATGGTTACGAGGACAATGGTGTTTATTTGTCCTGTGGGATCGCTAACAACGTGGCAGCGAGCTTGATAAGGAAGCGATGATATTGTATACAAAATAACGCTGTGCTTCCCCAAGCTTCACCACCAATGGCGTTCGCATTCTCGCACAAAAGACTCCGCTGATTAGCTTTTGTTTTTGCAAACTTTTTTTGTTCTTTTTTTATTGGATTTGTGTGTTATTAAATGGTTTCCGCTTATTTTACTTCGCTCATTTATCCGACTATTTTGTTTTTCAAATATTCTTTATAAATTTTTCAACATTTATTTTTGTATTGTTGAACGTTGTTTTGGAGTTTTGGGGTGGCGCGTACTACTATACAAAATAGCACAGAGAAAACAGATTTAATAATTTATAAAACGTTGTGTTGTGTCACAAGTTTTTTGTATGCGAGTAAATTTTTGGTTTATGAAAATTAAATTGATACCTTTCAGGAGTTAATTTTAAAGTAATGATAAATGTTTAATTTTGGATTTTTTTCGCTTTTGAATGTTATCGCTAGAAAGGAAACGTAAACACCTTAAAAAGCAATTTATTTTTATGGGTAATAAAATTCTGATAAAGTGGTAAATACGTCATAGTGAGATCTATAAAAGCTACAAATTTAGGTTAAATGGATTTTGATAAAAATATCTTTTGGTTTATTACTGTTATTATTATTATCATCATCCTAGGAAGACAATGAACTGAAAAAGTAATATACATATAATGGTTCAGTCTTTTGTAAAAGTAAATTTAAGACTTTAAGATTTATCGTTATTTAGGTACATTTGTATTACGAATTCTAAACAGTTGCCAGTTTTGAGAGATGTTTTTATTTTAATGTCTTTTGGCACAACATGACGGTCAATTCTGACTGATTTAAATGAGAGAAAGCAAAAATTTCAATTCAAGATATTTATCTATGTCGCTAATACTTACAGTAGGAGACGAAATTATTAGTACACAAAAACGAAAAATCTTGATAGTTTACTTCTCTATTTATAATCTGCATCTGTTTTCAATTCGAAAACAATAAACACATACCTATACCTAAACTCTAATGAAAGCTAATAATTGTTGGTTGCCGGGCATAGTAGCAAATATATGAGAAACCTAATTTTTAATTGTAAGAAACGTGATAAAACTAGTCAGTTTAAGATAGTATATGACAGTACCCACAAAAACCTTTCAACAAATTTTTGCAAGATTTTATGTATTGGCAACGATACAATATGTAAATCCCATCCTCGTCGCCATGCTATCAGCTCTTTAATTTGAAAAACTTATTTTTAAAATGTTTCTGAAGATTGTGATTTATTTTTAATCTGATTATTACGAGTACTCTAAACTGTGTTGCAGGGGCAAATATTTGAAACATTTATCAATTTATCCTGTGACACGCTTCTTCTCTATGTGACTTCCTTACTTTTTATGACCTTTAAAAGTGAATTCCAGCGTTTGTCTTGTAACGTCTTTCTGGGTTTTTATAGGGCATTCAGCGCTATTTCTTTGTTCTTCTAGTTCTTGTTGTTTCGTGTCTATAGTCTCTCATTTGATATCCTATCAGATCAACAAATACACCTAGTTTTAATTGTTTCCATGTTTAATCCATTAAATACTGAATCAAGAACGTTAAAGTAAATAACCAAATCGTACATATCGCACTTCAAGTTCAATACGGCCATAAATGCAAGCGTGGTAGTTTTGCAGGATTCAAACTTTTCTTTGTATAAGCAAAAATAGAAGATAAAGTCTGAATTCAGCCAAATTGTGTAGTTTCTATTGATTAAAAAATTAAACTAAGACTAAATATTTAAGTAAAAAAAAATAAGATGTGTTGTTGTTAGTTATGGCTGTATTACACAGAAAAGAAAATGAAAGGCGCTTCATAAAAGATATTGCTTTTCGTATACAGATAAGACCATATTGCTCTTAGAAATGAAGGACGCTAAATAGCATTGTCCTAGGAAGAATTGGGGCTTTCAAAAAATGCGCGATGTACTTTTGAAATCAAATTTTTTTGGCACAATTCCATCAAATGAGATTTTGTCTTATCTGATATGGTAGGACGTTCTCGGTATGCTGGCTTTAAATTGTAAACACCGTATATAGCACTTGAAAAAGGCCTTTCACGTTTAATCATTTGCACTTTAATTTCCTCGAACTCCTCTGAATTATAGGAATTTTTGTAGAAGATAATACCTGGCCCATCTTTTGTCACCTTTAAAATCTGAATATTATTTCAAATTACTTTTTCGCCTTTTATGGTACATTGACAGAAAAAATTTTTTCCCAAGTTTTCACTTAAATCACGAAAGTCAAAAAATTCTTTGGTTGCCATTTCATTAAATTTGTAAGGTTTTGATTTCCTGGCACTTTGAATCACAGGAAGCCATTGAGAAGGGACGTAAATGGGACTACTTTTTAATATTCTTTTCTTTTTCTATTCGATTGTGGCATGCATAGCATCTCCTTCGTTTTGGATGTGCCCAACTGTTAAAAATTTATGTGTGATACTATTAATGTTAAATTTGCAGACTGCCCTGATGTACATAGAAACAAACTTATTTTTATTCTGGCCCACACAATTATCTGAATAAAAAACAACGTCTTTGTCGGTGCAGTTAGATTGTAAATAATCTAACAAACAGGAGGCAATTTCGTTTGCACCTCTGTGTGCTATTGCTTCATGCCAAAAATAGCGAAATCCATTTTTTGGTAATATTTCGAAGATTGTAACATTTAGACAATTTAAACGGCACTTACAGTAGTAAGTCGAAATATCTCCATACGGTGTAGGTAAAATGGCCTGTGAGTCATAGCATGCAACAATAATGCTGAGATTTTTTATAGCTTTTGCTATGTCGTCTGCTTTCTGTTTTCTACATAGGTTCTTGTTCTCAATGTGCTGATCATAACTTTTTTTAAGTTGCGCTGCTTTTCCTCACTTGAATTTTTAAAAAACTTGCGTACAAAACATTAGTCTTTTTTGGTGTAAAAAACGAAATGTTAAATTGCGTATTAAAAATATATTCATAAGAATTTTCTTTGCTATTGCTTCTCTTTTGTTCAAATTCCCTCTCTCATCTTTCTTCTGCAACGCCTGTTCCATCAGACTTTTTCCAAGTTGTTCGTGTATATTTATCGCTAATGCCTCAAGTATTCATAAAGAATGTTTTGCAAACTCTAATTCTACTGTGAGAAAGTATACAAGATTTTTTTACTCTACTGCTTCTTTCAGTAACTCTTCCGTATTTTAGTTTACATTCCTCCATATGCGATACTACAAACTGCCGTTGTAGTGCGTTGTCAGCTAGTTTCCAAAATTTTTCGTGTAACAAAATGCGGTCGCCTTCTTAAACGTTTTGGAGACACTTCAGCCGGCGTTTGTTGTTGCAAGGCGATTTAATACGCTTTGCTGGTACTGGCTTCTTTTCTGCGGATATGCAAGCCAATCCAGAGTTGACTTTTAATTTTTTAATGTTACGTTTCCACAGATGTCATTGTGCAATCCTTTTCCTGGATTTTCGCATAACTTGTGCAGTAATCAAAGTTTCATTCTCAACGCTTACGTTGGGAGCTTAATTAACTTCAATTTGAATTTTAGCTTTGTTTTGGGCATTCTCAACAACACTATCTGATGAATCAGAGCAGCTGTTAACAGTAAAAGTGGGATTCTCAATCGAATCATCAGAATCAAACTCATAACTTTTGACAGGAACAAACTCTAATTATTATTACTATTATTAGCAATACTTCATAAAATCTTTGGTTTGAAAATACCTGCTCTGAATCTAAATTGTCAGACAAGTCTTCGGAAATAATTTCAAAGGCGTTATATTTAGTTGACTTGCTTTCCATCACCTGTCATTTTAGTCAAATTTAGTGTATTGTCGATATCCAGTTGCATGTATATTCTTTTTTTGGTAATTAGGCAAATATTGTCTGCGAATTCAAGATCTTCTAAGCATTGTCTCATTCCACATGTTGAACCTTTTGTCTCACCCTTCTATCAATCTTAGTCTTTTCGAAGGTTATCCCATTGTTTTATGAAAGCCGCATAGTTGTCACATAACAATTTGATTAACTATTTTGTCGAATTCTTTTTCAAAGTCAATAATAAACTCAAGATGCTATTTCATGGTTTTTATCACAATTCTTAATGTATAGGTTTGATTTATATAGCTATGTCCAGGTCTAAATCCTGCCTGGTTATTTCTGCGTATCTTGTCTACTTCGTTCTTTATTCTCTCTATATGTACAACAAAATGATTGAAAAATGATAGAACTCCAGTTTTCAAATTGAATTTTATCTGCTTTTCTTGGAATCCCTATTTAAAACCTTTCCACAATCTTTGAAGTATTTGCTCGGTCTTCCAGATCTTGTTTAATAGGCATTGGATTATTTTGGTTGTTGTCTCAATTCCCACTTTATTAGCTCTGATGATATACTGTTTTTACTGGGTTGTAAAAGCCTTTCCATGTTTTAATTTCTTAATGACTTGTGACTTTTTGCTTTGACTTTTGTCCGGTGGCAGTGGTTGTACCTCATCAAAATATTCTTTATTAATGCATACATCTTGGTAAAATATTTTTTTTACATATTCATAATCTCCATCTCATTTTTTAGTAGTTTTCCTTTCTTGTCTCTTACTTACCTTGTTTGTTGTTGTTTATCTTTAGATAGTTTCCTGATAATGCCATATAGCCTTCTCATGTCGTTTGTTTCTGCTATAGTTTCCGCTTCTCTGAGTACTTATTGTACTTGTTGTTGTGACTTTTTGTTTTTACTTGCACTTCTTTTCACAGTTTTATCTTTTGTCTCATAATTCTTCTATTTTCCCATTTTTGCTTATTTCATTACTTTTTCGTTGTTTAATTTTTCTTCGTTCTTATATTAGTTACCATGTTTCTCTCGACATGCAATTTTTCATTTCTCTCTCTTTGATACTAATTGTTTCCTTAGCAGCCATTTCAAATAGAACTGTCTTGTATATTTGGTCCAAAGTTATTCCACATTCAATTCATCTACGATATACCGTCTTCGTATTTTGCTGCATGGTGTGTTGTATTTTGCTTTGGAATTTATTATTCTCTCTTGTATTTTTATTTTTATTTTAATTCTAAGTGTGTGTGTGTTCCCTTCCCACATTACTCTTATTACGTCGTCACTGATAGCTACGTGATCTATTTGGCTTCTTGTTTTACCATAAGGTGTCATCCAAGTAACTTTGTCTTTTTTATCATCAAGTTGTATAATGCATAAAAATCTGTAAACAGCTGTAAATAAATTGATTATTTCTTCTCTTTCTCTTCTCATAATATCTTCTTTTCTTTTACTTTCATTTTCCATTTTGACGTTTGCCCATTACATAGAATCTTAATGGGTTACATTTTCTTTAAACGCCTTTGAAAACCGTTTGTAATTCTTTGGAAAACAAAAGTTTACTCTGTCTCAGTTAAACCTAGAATTGTAGTTTTATATCTTTCCGTATTTGTTTGCAATTTGATTTGCTTTCCTTATCTTTGGCTTGGGTCCATTGTGTTTTTGTTGTTCTCAAGTTTTTTGATTCTTGATTTCTTGGTTTTTTAATTTCTTTATTTTTATTGGTTTGTTCGGGTAATGATTTGCTATTAGTCCATTAGTACTTTGAGGATTTATTCCTCTTGCACTCCGACTATTTATCATACTTACAAAATCATACATTAATTTTATTAAGTGGATTGAAACGTTATACGTAATACAATACGTATATTGCTTGTTTGCACCTTTTTGCTATTGAATTCCATTTTTCCCATTCTTACTTTTTTAAAACTTCTTGTTTTTTTATTACTTTGCTATCTTCTACTGCATCATCTGACTATTTTTTCTTTGAGCGTCTTTCATTCTTTTGTTTGTGTTTGTTCCATGGGTTATTTTCTGTGTCGTGCAGTTTCTTGTTTCTTTTTTTTGTGCGGCCATACAAGAAGACTGTTGCAATATTCCGGCGTCAAATGTCTTTTGGAGACTGAATGGTTCGATATGAAGCACACTTTGTATGGCAACATGCACGAATTGGTTTCCGTTTATTTTTATATCTCTTCAAATTATTAGAAGAAAGATCAGATGATGTAGATTTTATATTGCCAGCCAGATTTTTAGAAATCTACTATGAAAAGGTTGTCGATCTAGTATTAAATCCATTTAGTGCCAAAAAGTTGTTAGTTTTAAAATCGTACTGGTTTCTAGTAAAAAGTTTATTTACCGTCGATTGCGAAGAATTGGACGACTTCGCGGTTGTTTCGAAATGGAAATGAAAAATCGTTTGGTAGGAAGTTATAATATAAATGAATATATTTGAGTCGACGTCATACAAGGTCAAGAACAATTAATTTTGTCGATTTGACTGGAAGCGAAATAACTAGAAAGCACAAGAAGAAGGGAATCCTCTAATAATATTAACCAAAGTCTAGTTTTAGGTTGTTGCATAGAATCTCTGAGCGATAGTAAAAAGGTAAACAATCACATTCTTTGTAGAAATTCGCAGTTAACTGATCTACTTGTTGATTCAGTGGATAAAAATGATGTCACGCCTATGATTGCATGCATCTTGCCAACAAAATCAAACTTGTAAGAGATAATAAATTCATTGATACATCCAGCGGTAATAAAAAAGATTAGGACAGAAGCTATCGTCCTAATAGATCCTCAAGAAGTATTGAGCCTTAAAAGAGAAGTAAAAGTAAACCACTTCATCTCCTAGAAGCGCCAAAAAAAAAGTTGGCAGAAAGACATATATTGCACACGCCACCACAAGTTGACTTGGAAAGAACAACAGAATTAGATCATTCTCAGTTGGAGTAACTTAAGGTTTGTACGTAAATGAAAACGAAAAGAAAACAAAAACCTGTTTATGACAGTTGTTTGCTAAAGGTTTATTGCCAGAAGTTATTTAGAAAGAACTAAACAAAATAAAAATAGTAGAGAGTTTGAAGTTTTTAAGATCGGCAGGTACACCAAAACCTGTTTCTCAACATCAAAACCATTGCAAATCATTTATGGATTAATACAAACATCAGTAACAAAAGTACCTGATGAATTAAATTATCAGAGAAACCAAAATCAAATAGCTCACAAGTTAGTAGTCTAGTATCTACTACAAATTTGTCTAGAAATGGATCATTGACAGATTGGAACACAGTATTGCAACTGCACCGAACATAAGAGATAGTCCAAGTAGATTATTTAAATAACGAAATAGCTATTAGGCGGATGACAAGAAGAAAAAGAATTAAAAATTCTGATTTGTTTAGAGGTTCTACTTCGTTAGTTGATGTACATGACTAACTTCTATTATTAACTATTGTTAATTACTATATTCTTGTTTTGCAAACTAAAAAATATTTATCCAGATATGTCGACTGTTGCTTTGTTAAAAAAGATTGTCTTCGATCGTACAAATTTTGCCTTGGAGATGAGCAATTTATTCTGCGCAATTTTATCAATTAATGGCCAAATTTTTTACAGTTGATAATTCTAGACTTTTCTTGTAGAATGTGTCTCAACTAAGCTAGAATGCTTAGATTAGCATCGTGATGTAATACTAGCGAAGCAGTTATTCTGGCTCTTCTGGTGTCGGCATGTCCAGTTATTTCGGTCCTTAGATGATGATACTGATGATGTGGTGTTAGACATCAATTTGATTATCTTTGTTGAATGAACCACAAGCTCTTTTCTCTGTGCTAGCTGCTGCTGCATCTGATATTCAAGCGAATGAAACAAAGAAAATAATTTTATTAATTTTGTGTTCTTCGATTTTTCTATAATTAAACTAAATAATATTAATAAATGGCATAAAGACATGGAGATTTAGAAATGATTATTAAAATTACTATAAATGGACACAAGTATGTTTGTTACGAGCCACATGAGCAAAATATATTTACATAACCTCAATATAAAATATATTAAATGCAGTATTATACGGCTATTCAATTAGAGATAAAGACAATTTAGACCCTATACACAGCACAGAATCTCCAAATCAAAGACCGTTTAGTTTCAATTATTAGTCAAGAATTATTTCCGTTGTTCCTTTTGGGACAAATGAGTGTTTTACATTTTTTCATTGTTTCATTTTTGTAGACTTTTGTCCTGTTCAGTTATGGTGTATAGTTTGCTTTGTTCTCAATTTTGTGTCCATTTAAACAACGTATGGTGCTCTTCATTTGTTTTATTCTAGGTCTACTGATTCAGTTAACACAGGTTAGCTCTATTAACTATTAGTAATTAAATTAACTGCTAGCTTGAATATTATTCAAAGAAACCTAATTACAAATAAATTCAACAATAAATTAATTGTAATAATTTCCAAAAACTTTTTACATCCCTTCTTTACTCGTTTACGGTATGAAAAAAGTTAACCAAGTGTCATTATTTAAACTCTTATTAGAAGCAGTGTATAATAATCTTTACAGCAAAGAGGTATACATAAACTTGTCAGCAGACTTTTATAATGGGAGAATATAAAAACGTCAGCTGAGAAAACAAAATGTTCCTACTTGTAAAACTAATTATAATCTGAGTTGTTCCAACTCTGAACAAATTGTGTCTCCGAATTAGGTGTTAAAATTTTATTTCGGTAGCCGAAATAAGAAAAGTTTATATTACTGTTTCAACACTTCATTATGCTTTTATTCTAACTAATAAGGTTAAAAATTTTTGAGGGGTTAAATTTCTTTTTCTGTCTTTGTTTTCCTATATAAAGTAGTCAGTTTTCTTTGTTTCTACAATACAGAGAAAGAACATTTTGTGTGCATTTTGCTAAAATTATTTATAACAATCTTTTCCTTAAATTTAAATTTGAACTCTTAGCAATATCTCCTAACCTAACAATTAATGATTTTTAATTTTTAATTACGCCTCGTAGACGCTACGAACGTTTTCTTTTTAATATGCTAAGAAGAGTCAATTTATCTTTATTATATAAAACATAATTTTCTTGACAAAAAGTTAAATGCTTCAAAGTTACCTCCTACCATTTAGTTGCGTAAATCATTAATTGTATCTCTAACACAAGTTCAAAGTTTTCCAGTACCATTGTTTTGACAAACTGTTGTATCCTTTAAAGTTTGATCGCAAATTTTCACCAAGAATTTTCGCTGCCCAATGGATAATGTTTATAAAATAAATTTTTAATGAATTATAACTAATAGCTTTTATCAATAATTAAATTAAAAATTAACTCTGAATGAAGACTTGATCTAAGACTGAGTAATCTTCTTTATTATCTGCTGCTGAAAGGCCGAGACAGCTGTCAAGATAAAAGATGATGTGGAGAGAACAAGCAAAGGTACATATAACGAAAGAAAAAAATAGATCATAAGAGAAACTAGACAGTAAGACATTAAAAGACTTGACAGTAACTGTTGGTTGTTAATGAGTAAAATTGGTTACCTGACAGTTATTTGACAATTGTCTTTAAAGTTTGCTCAATTTTGTTCCAAATGTTCTTTGAGAATGAACTTAAAATTCCTTCAGTGCCTCAAAAGATGCAGTTGCTCGGTTTTGCTTTGCAGCTTGAATCGCAAAGCTGATTCTTGATTTAGTAGTTCTCGTCAATAACGTAAAGTGCTTTCTCATACCACTGGCAAAATGAGGCTTCGCTACTGTATCTACATGTATCTACTTGAGAGTCTCAAAAATATGTTTCTCAAGTAATTTCCAGCAAGCAGAAGGTGAATAGGTAAACATTGTTCTTGAAAGCAGTTTGTTTCGGATCCGAGGACTTAGTTGGGTTAGATTTGATAGCATTTCTGAAATTATCTCTACGTCCAATCAAGCTCTCTTGGGAAAGTTTTTTATCTGGTGGTGGTGGAATTTGGTATCGCAAGATACGATTAGGGATTGGTTTTGGGAGCAAGCAGTATTATGTAAGACTTCTACGGTGGACTTAGTATAGAATGCTGATTATTAAAATGGCATGGAAACCTCCATAGGTGCTGTATGATAAAATTCCATTCATGTACAGCAGCTAGCCATTCTATTAATAACTGGAGAAATTAACCAAACCCTCTCTTCATATACTTCTGAAAATTGTACTGCTTATCTAGATCAAAAGTTTAATCCAGGATAACATGCAACATATTTTCATACTTCTATTGATGAGATCAAACAGGTTTCAATTTGCCTACGTTTACATAACTCAGTATTTCGAGGAATTTGGTTTTATTGTTTCTATATTCCTTAGATAGTAAGACTAAAGCCGGTTACATGCAGATGTAGATATAACAGTTTTTTATATTTGTATGATTTTAGACTGCTAAGTGCATGATTTTTGTCAGTGTTATGAGTCATTGACGACGCGCCGGTCTGAAAAGGTGAAACTTATATGTCTAAGGATATAATAAAGAAAAATAACGCACTGCAGATGATTAATTTGAATTTATACAAGTTCGAGACTGATCAGCTAGCTGCCTTTGGGAAAACAGATAGGAAATGAATCTAAGACTGCTACAAAGTATTAAGTATGGTTATATCTAGTCAAAGTTTAAACTCCCTCTAGATTAGTGCACAGTGGTAACGTCTTCCATTTTGTCTGCGCTTTTATCAGCTCATTATCTTCAAGAATCTGTAGTCCACTAACTGGAAATGCAAGATCATTTATCTACCTAAAAACTACATAATAAAAAAACCCTCAGATAAATCCATAACACGCCCGATGTTAGGGACACCTTTCATCAAACCTCCAAACTTCACAACACTCCAAATCTCCCCATCCCCGCCGTAACTCTGCTTTCTGTTACAGCCACCAACAAGAACCAGGAGGCCTACAACATGCCGAGGGCCCGGTATACGGGTGCTCCCGTACGTAGTGGGTTGCGGTGCCCTCATAAAACGAGGAACGCGCGCTCTCGGCTGCCCTTACACCTGCGACGACGGTGATGCCAAGGGAGAACTGAAGACCGGACCGACGATGGAGCCGACTCGCCGAACCTCCACACTTCCTCCCTATCCGGGTCAGACACATTCTATTCGAAAAGTTTTCAGCTCGCCGCGCGAGCGTGTGTAGCAGCGTTCACCACCAACCACCAAATTTCCATCTGGACCGGAAAGGCGTAATGCCTACAGTGGCCTCTGCAGCAGGAATTATTATCATTTGACTTTGACATTGAAAGGCCACAGTTCCGCGTAGTGTCCGTTCGGTGCAGACGTCAGCAGTGGTCCCTCCCGGTCCATAACCAGTGTATTGCACTGACCCGCGTCAGGAGCACCCGGCCCCCCGGTAATTCACCCCGGGTGGTGCGACCTGTTGCAGCTGCTACTGGCAACCTTCGTTCTGGGGAACGAAAGCCCAGTAGCCGGGGCACTCTGCGTTTCGTGGGTAGACGCAGACCCCCGGAGCCGGTGTCCCTTTCCGCCGCGTACGTCGTTGCCTAGGGGGAGAGGCGCGACTATTGGCGCAGGTGTTTGATTTTCTGTGCTTTCCTAGATGTCCGTACTCCGAAAGCGTCCCAGGCCGCGGCGCAAGTAGGTTTACGGCCCTGAAGTCCCTTTCACCACTGTCACCGTCTACTCCTAGCGGCCGCTACCGAGCTCACCCCC
>VTPC01002179.1:23814-91309 GCA_011009095.1 Ignelater luminosus
GCGCTTTTATCAGCTCATTATCTTCAAGAATCTGTAGTCCACTAACTAGAAATGCAAGATCATTTATCTACCTAAAAACTACATAATAAAAAAACTTACAAAGAATGTCATCCATTTTGATGAATCTTCAGGAATTGAATAAGTTTTTCAGGATTCTCCAAAATGCCGAAAGGGTATTGCAATGTTTCTTTCTTCGCACATGGCAACACTACGAACGCGATCGACATGTTACTGCATACCTCAATCCCATCACAGCATTTAACAGTAGTAGTTTGGTTGTCACAGGTCTCTGAATAGTTATTTAAAAATGTCGGTGAAGATTTTACGTGAACAACGAGTAAACATTAAAATTTTTTGTTAAACTTAAATTAGAATGCCCGACCATAGATGCGGATGCTACCGGCGCACCCTCCTCCACACATACAAAACATTCGTTGGTCCCGTCCAGATTCGTGAAATCGCTCTGCAGAAAGGAGAGGGCCGTGTATCGGAGGTTACTTCGACTGGATCGCTTTCATCCCCCCGGGGAGGTTTGCGACTAGCCTGAATACCTTCGATAGACGCCAGACTCGACCTTTTGCGAGGCAGTTTCGTGAAGAGGGCCATCGAACAGAACCGAACCGCCGCTCTCGACACCCTGAGAACTCCACTCTTGCCCATTCCCAGGAAACCCAAGAAGAAGCTTAAACACCCCCTTGGCCCTCAGATAAATCCATAACACACCCGATGTTAGGGACACCTTTCATCAAACCTCCAAACTTTACAACCCTCCAAACCTCCCCCTCCCCGCCCTAACTCTGCTTTTTGTTACAGCCACTAACAAGAACCAGGAGGCCTACAACATGCCGAGGGCCCGGTATACGGCTGCTCCCGTACGTGGTGGGTTGCGGTGCCCTCATAAGACGAGGAACGCGCTCCCTGCGGCTGCCCTTACACCTGCGACGACGGTGATGCCAAGGGAGAATTGAAGACCAGACCGACGATGAAGCCGACCCGCCGAACCTCCACACTTCCTCCCTATCCGGGTCAGACACATTCTATTCGAAAAGTTTTCAGCTCGCCGCGCGAGCGTGTGCAGCAGCGTTCACCACCAACCACCAAATCTCCATCTGGGCCGGAAAGGCGTAATGCCTACAGTGGCCTCTGCTGCTGCCAAAGGCCAAAGGCCACAGTTCCGCGTAGTGTCCGTTCGGTGCAGACGTCAGCAGTGGTCCCTCCCGATCCATAACCAGTGTATTGCACTGGCCCGCGTCAGGAGCACCCGGGCCCCGGCAATTCGCCCCGGGTGGTGCGACCTGTTGCAGCTGCTACTGACAACTTTCGTTCTGGGGAACAAAAGCCCAGTAGTGGTGCTGGCCTTCCAGCCGGGGCACTCCGCGTTTCGTGGGTGGACGCAGACCCCCGGAGCCGGTGTCCCTTTCCGCCGCGTACGTCGTTGCCTAGGGAGAGAGGCGCGACTATTGGCGCGGGTGTTTGATTTTCTGTGCTTTCCTAGATGTCCGTACTCCGAAAGCGTCCCAGGCCGCGGCGCAAGTAGGTTTACGCCACTGTCACCGTCTACTCCTAGCGTCCGCTACCGAGTTCACCCCCTACACCGCGCGAGTAGGGTGTGGCTCTGAAAACCGTTTGTTATGCCAAATGCTGCACACCACCAAGTTTTCGCGAGTTCAAGTTCACCTCCAGCTACGGACGTTTTTCACTTCTACGTCCGCTACTATCACCACCAGAATCGACATCGTCCGCGACAGCCAATGGATATCTCACCATATCCATTGCCCCTGTCGCGGTGCCCAGTACGACCTTCAACAACAGCTATCTCAACGTGATCATCAGCTTGGCAAAAGATGGGCACCAACAACTATACAGTAAATGTACAACGGGGTCATTAGCCTCAACAGCTGTTTCTTCGCACTTCACCGTCCAAAGGCTAATCCATCAAGACTAGATCTTCAGATAACATCAACCAATGCGCCACGCAACTGCCGCAACCTCCATCATCAACCGACGCCTTTTTCCCAACACTAGAAAACCCTACAACGAAAATTCTTTTCAAGCCCTATCTACCATGGACCGCCCACCACCAACTTGCTTCAAGTACGAATACCAAACGCCACCGCGCTAAACAACTACATCAGACGGGAGAACCCGGACGCCGCCGGCTCTTCAACATTTAGGTATACTGCCAACGGTCCTCCCCGCGCTACGACAAGCTCCAACGCTCCTTCGATTGGTCAGGTGCCAGTGAACAGTAACAACGCACGTATTTTGCCTCGCTCCAATAAACCACATCTAATTTGGCTGAAGAAGTTTTAGAAGGAAGCTTATAACGGCTTCCAGCCTCCGGCGGGAAAATAACGCTGATATCGAAAGGCAGTTGCATTGAATCAGCTCTTCTGGTTCACTAGCAAATAACGACTCTATTCACTGACTAGTGAATATCCTGGGGATATTAAATACCCAGACCCGCTATCTGGTGTCAGGGTGCTCTGTCCCATCCGCCCGCTCTCTACTTTTCATCCGTCCGACCGAAACACTTATAAAGTTTCGTGTTTAATTTTCTGGTTCTAACACCTACTTGTACATTTGTGTTTATTTTGGTACCTCTGTTTAATAAATATCGTTTAGGCTTATTGTGCCTTTTATTTGTTAGCACCGCAGACCTTTCTCTTTCAGCCGTCGACCCCTGGAGTCACCGGGTCTCTATTGTAGCTGCCCAGTGAGCCCTCGCCCGACCACTTCAAGGGCGAGGTAGGGGAGTAAACCGCCTTACAAAATCTGGCGCCCGAGCACCGACCGACCGAACGCCAGCAAAACAACGCGTCATATATTCTGGCGCTCGAAGAGGAACGTCCGCCGACCGAAAAAAGCGTCATAGGTTTGAAAGTTGTTCGTGACTGGATTGAGACAAATGTCTATGAAAATTCTTTCTTGCAATATCGCAGGTAATAATGATAATACGATCCCAGAGTCATGTGTGGAGAATCGCTACAGAGCCTTGATCAAGAAATGCGCAAAAAGAAAGATTCAAAATCAAGATCATATAATCTTTGTGTGTGCTTTTTGACTGCAGAAAGATTCTTGCTGCCGAGCAAAACTGTTAACAAGAAGTACTATCTGGAGATCTTAGATATGTCATCAGAGTTGTGGAAAGTCAATTCCTGGATTCGCCACCATGATAACGCGCCTCTTCCACAACCCGTGTGTTTGTCAGTTTTTCTCCCGAAACAAGATAAACGTCATTGACCACCTCTTTCCAGTTGAGTTTATATTACAGCGGGGGGTTCCAAGAAGCCTTTCAACAATAGAGACATCGATGAAATAATTGTGTTTATACGGAAAGGTTGTCCTTCGAAGCCGACCACCTTGGTTTAGAAGAATAATTAGTTCATAAAAAAAATATGTCTACTTAATTGTCGTACCTCATTTCAGCTACTAAATTTGCAAATGCGCTACGGTTCAGGAGATAAATTTTAATTTTGGGGAAGGAATCAACACTTAGGCATTACATTTGCAATATATGTAAAGTATAGACCAGAATTATTTCATCATCATCTTTTGACTGCGTACTTATCAAAAAGAGAGAAGTAAATAAGAAGACAGTATTACTTTATCCCAGTATTTTTCAAACTATAGAAGTCATAACTCTTAAAGAAATCGAGCCTGACACAGAATATCTTACATACGTATCTATAAGGTTCACAATCAAATGTTTCTTTTCTGGCATTTTTCTACTAGACCAAATTTAGATTTCCCCGAACATAAAAGGTTCTCTTCAACCAAAACATTGCACAAGCCAAAAAGCTCTTTCAATAGAGGAAGTTGCTATAAAACGAAAGTATCTTTAGTGAGAATATTCTTGGATGTCAAAACTTTTTGATCAGGTTAGATTAGTTTGATCTTCTTACATCCCATACCAATTAGTATGTTCTCCAAGGGTTAAAAGACCTTATAACATAATATTCGTAGAACTAGAACAGAGCTAGTTTTGTCGATTTGGTGGAATTCACAAGCTAACCTGCAGGTTTTTAAGTATTGTTGCTAGTTTTGACAGTAGCTACAAAAATGTGAACATGAACCTACTGCATTGACATCCTAAGAGCCAAAGATCTTCCATGGAAAAACTTTAGTGGAGAATCATACCAGAATGTTCAATATTTTAATCTCTCTTTCTCTATGATAGTTTGCAATAATTATTTTTCTTCCTTCTTTATTAAACTAAATAATAAGCTGAAATTAATTTTTAATTTTTTTAAAATTCAAATATTCCAATAACTTAAAAAAATTGCAGACTACGAAGAAATTCTAAGCTTTTTATCTCTATCCCTGTTTTCCGTTTAAGCTCGTCTTTATCATACAAATGGGACATATCGATCAGTCGCAGAGTTTATCCTAATAGGATTTCCTAGTAGTTGATTACCATTTCAATAGAGGGATTTGTCATTTTCAATTAAAGTTGAGTCCTGCATCTCACACAGTTCGTCCGGTTCGTATTAGAAGCTTTTAGCTAGAACCAAAGGTCTTTCACTCCTCTCGTCTCTTAAAAGTTTTCCTTTTTAAATTTTGTAAACTGTTAAAGCTAATTGAACACTTACTATTACAAAAACAACTGATTATTATTATGCTAATAAATATTTTTAATTACCTCCAACATTATCATCCTTAATTTATTGTTTATTCATGAAATGAAATTAGAAAAATAAAAAGAATAAATTAGTTATATCGTATGTGGTGCAATAATTTTATTCAGTCATGTTGATCAGGGGATGATGGAGATTGATGAGAATGAAAACTGGGGTGGAAATGGTGAAATAATTACCCCTGCACGCACCAGTGTTTGCAGCTACCCAAAAATGGATTAATACATTTTTAATATGACTTGTGCAAACACGATCTTTATTATGTAACTAACTCTGTTTGCACAGTTTCGGTTTTTCTCTCGTAGAGGGGTTTGCTTTTTATTAATAGGAGAACAATATTATTCTGCCTTTTTTAATTTCCTTTCATTTTAAATATAGATCTTCCTTTTAAGCAATGGAAAAGTGATGCACTTTAAAAGGATTAAAATGTTCCACTAGCTGTTGAATTGAAGAAAGAAAACAAAAGAATAAATATAGTTCAAGATCGTTTAACAAGTAATTTATAACCGAAATAAATTGATGGGTCCTGTAATAATGTGTCGGAAATGATTACAACAGTTCAAATGTGAGGGTAGGATACCACAAGGGAGTTTAACGATACAGGGGTTGGTATTCCAAACTCTATGCTTTCTACAACTACAAATCAATTCCATCTGTTATTTAAATTGAATTATTAGTTTTCTTTATTTGCAAAAAATATAGTAAGATATGTGCAAAATAATAAGTTTCCTCGTCTCTTCTTCCATATATCTCCTTTTGCATCGTATAGGAGAAGAGAGGAAATTTAACTCACACAGAAATCCAAAGTAAAATTGGAATCCTCATCCCAAACACAAACAGAATTGGAGAAATCCGGGAATGGAACGCCTAAAATGCTAATTCGAACGCCTCTCTTCAGGAAGTGGTTAAACTGCACAAACAGCGTCTATTATATGCGCAATAAGACCTCTCCGGCTCTAATACGATCTCAATTTAGTTTAGTTCCGCTCTGTTACACGGGTCGCGTGGCAATCGCCACCCCCCGGGAATCTCACTTATACCACCCCCTACATTTGTCACTTGGTGTGAAATTCTGTCTTACTGTATTTATTATTATTATTTTTTTAGGAATTTGTTACAGGCGACGTTAGTTGTACTGGGGAAGGGAACAGAATAGACCAGCCTCCTAACATTTAGTATATTGACAATACATAATTATATTTTGTTGTTCAAACCGATTTTATTCTAAGTATTAGATTATCTCTGGTAACAATTTTATTTATTCTTTCCCTAAGAACTTGATTTAGAATATATGTTAGTTTAGTTTCAAACATTCTTACCTATAAAGAACGAATGCGAAAAATTGATGTGACTAATAATATCGAATTTATACTCAATAACCTTAATAAAACAATACACCATGGTTTGAAATACATACAGAAGCTTCTGTATATCGTCAAAATTTATACCTTTATGTTAGAGAATGCTTAAAATAACGTTTGCCGATTGAAGAAGGTTTTTCTTTCTTCTTATTTTTGTTTTTGTCCAAATGATTACCTGCTTTTCGAGCTTCTCAGTTTAAACAACCAACTTGGCATGAAAGCTTTTAAATTCAAATTGATTCATTGTTTTATCTAGTTCTACCATGTGGTCTTTTCTTTTTTCCCTCGATAAATCTCACAATCTTTGAGTTCTTTTCAGCACAGGTTTTGCCTTATTGGTATCTTTATATATTCCTAACATACCTTGTGTTTTTTCAGTTGTTTTCTGTACTATATGCCTTGTGACGCTACAGCAGTCTTACCTACCTATAACTAGACATATCACTGATTACCCCACATTTACATCCTTCACAATATGTATACCAGATAATTGTTCCAATTAAAAGTGTCTTTCCCTTTTTGGTTTACTAAAAAAGCAGTCCGCTATTAGAGCATCTTTGAACATTCGGATAGTATTTAAAGTACAACGTTAACTCGGTATGTGTACAAACACCTTCCTAGAGGAACGGACTATATCCTCTGCAATTTTGACATGGATAAAATGCATGCTTACCAGAAGTGATTAAGCCTTAATCAGCCAACTGTGAGAATGTCCATAAGTCAAAAATGCTATGGTATTTGATGTTTGATGGGTTTCTGGAAAGATCCAACCAGGACATTGCAACTTTTGTTACAAAAGAATAAATTGAATTGGTTCATGGTTTCCTCTTTCTTTAATACCACTGTATAAAAAAAAGGATCTAATTCTTTATGTTTTCTTTACCATTCAGTAAATCTTCAGAAGAGAACGACTGTAGCAGGTGCAGAGCCTCTCGCTTAGGCTATATGCACTTCTGCTACTACAGCCTTGGAGGTCTTGCATGTTATGACAAAGGTTTTGAAAACAAGGATGGTATCACGCAGCTTATAGCAGAATACCTGTTACATGGCAGCAGATCCTTCTAAATCCTTAACCTGTTAGTCATTTTGTTACACTTTACACTGTTAATATACATAGAAGAAAGCGCTGGGTTTGATCATCACAGTCATTAATCTCGTCTTGTCTAGTCTTTGGATGAACCAAAATTTGAAAAAGGTACTGGGTTGGGGGTCTACGGATTTTAACGAAGAATAAGATTTATACTTTTCGGGAAGGTATTCAAAGGTATTCACCCCAGAGATTTTTGCAATTTTGACTTGTATACAAAAAAACGTTCACAATCCCTTTTCAGAACAGAATGCAGCTCATAGTCTTCTCCTAAGTTGCATTAAACAAAGTCATCACTTTGGACTTTTTAAGAGATTACAGTGAATGGACTAATAGTACACCCAGCAAGAGTTCTAATTATGAAATCTTCTACAAGATCAATTTACTGTGCTAAATAAACAAGAGGGGTGAAGGGATGCTGTCATTATCGCCTACTAGCCAGCCATAGTAATCAAGATAGCACCTCAATACTATTGGGTTTAGAAAAGGTACGCTAGTAGAGAGAGTAAGGAATCTTTACCCGCGTTCTCCAAATCTTCTTAAACGCAAAGGCATAAACAGAAAACTCAGGTGACTGATCTCCACTCGGGTTTGCACAATAGATTTTAGATTTTATGATAACAGTAAGGCATAAAATTTGTTTTCTTCCTCTTAGATTGATTTTTTATCAGTTTGGTGGTTGTTGGAAACTTTTTTAGCCAAAAAACTTATAAACGATTTTTCTCAACTTTTGGAAATTATTCTTCTCTCCATTTGATGTTCAAATCTTGTTTTAGAAGGCAAGCGAAAGAAGGGATCGTCGATTCTTTTTCAACGATCTTTTGTACTGCACACGTTAATTCGGTATCTAATCTGGTCTTCCTGATATTCACTATCCTTTTTTCTACTTTAAACAATAATTTAAGTAAAACTGCAAGCAAACCTATTCACCTAGACAACAAGAAGCTCTTACAGAAGACGTACCTACAAATTATAGTAATTTCGATCAATAATGTCAGCAAAAACTAGTTATTTGTCCCTATACCCAGATATGGTTCCAGGTATGATTAGATTTGGATTGCCAAGACCATGATATCTTCAAATGTCTAAATTGTTTGACTGTATAGACGTCAGCATCTGCTTTTCGAATTTCTAAGCCATTGGATTTCTTTACAAACCAATTGGATATTGTTAAGAAGGTTAAGTTATTTAAACCTATAAAGTTTTTCTTACTAACGGTGATCTAGTTTTATTTTATGTGTTCTAGGTTGGAGAATTTTTAACATCGCTAGGTGTAAGGTGCAGAAACGCAAAAGTCTAAAGTTGCCTCAAGTCGCACTAAATGCTCGAGCCAGCCACGTCCTTAATTCTTAATCTATTGCTTCATTTTAGAAAAAACAATTTAAACAAACTGCATATTGCTCCAAACGTTAGAAATGTCAAAATACACCTTGGTAATAATATGGCACAAAGTAACTTTTCAAACTAAACTCCAACAGATAAAATGTATGAAGCAGTATTGCCTAGCGATATGACAAGTTTGATTTCTAAAAGAATTTTTAACTTGCATATGGTTAAATGCCAACCATAGGCTTAGCCAATATGCTCTACCAAAATCTATTGCTTGCAAGCGATATAGTTTTGATCAGACATACGGTATTCAAATTTGTCAAAGAGATTTTAAACCAGAAAACCCAGTCTTCAAAATCCAATTTTTTTACAAAATCAAGTTGATTTACAAATTCATGATATGTATAAAGTACTTTACATTATTGGAAAGTGAGACCAATACTGCAATAAGGGCACATAAGCAGACTTACTGTTGTTTCTGAAATATAAACAAAAGCCGAGTTTTTGTTAAAGCTTCTGGTTTGTTCTTCCACAGCAATTTTAATCCCACTATAAACAATCTAATGCGAAAGTAAATCCTGGTGGCCATGAAAAATAATGGTTGCGGCATTTTAGATATCTAAAAAGTTACATTTCTATTTCTTTATTGCCTTGTATAACAAGATTGCTTAATTTGAGTTTTTGTAATTACTTCTACAACCAAAACCATAAAAATGAACTCAGAAAGCGAGAATAATATATCGATCAAAATATAGGTCATAGTAGAGACGTAATTCTATTCAGATCAAACCTTTTGCATCTCCTTTGCAAAAGCATTTTTAGGATTAGGCTCTTTACATATTGATAGTAAAAACTGCTCAACTTTAAACATAAAGATCAAAAGATACTAAAGCAGTCAAGTTGCTAGTCGAAGAAATATTCTACAGAAAAAAAAACGAATTAAGAAAGACCAGCATTTACTATGAGAGGAGGGCTAAACTATTGCAAAGATACTATGAAATATTATTATCAATGCTACAAATTTTTGTAAACAGAAATTAAAATAAATTCTAATGTATTCAAGCTAAAGAGTAGATTTACTTAAAGGTTTATGAACACTTGTTGACAAGAAGTTGGTCAACTCTGAACACAAACTCGCTGTGTGAAACTTTTATTTTGCTATGCAAACTCTCGTCTTACAAAAGGCAGTTCATTGCACTCAAGATCATGAATTTGTCTCCTTACAGATAGCACAGTAGATCAAAACTGCAAGTCTTAAGAAGAAGCTTCTAGCATCCTGTCTTGCTACAAGCCGAAGCAGGCTAAATCGGTTAAAACAGCATAGACGATACCAAACAAGCGAACAGATTGTCGACGATGAAACAAACAAATGGTATAACTATGGTAAGATTCATCAAAATTAAAACTAAGACAGCCACTGAACTTTAGGTAACTAGAAAAAGAGACTAACTAATTACTACAGTTGTGTACATAAAATAAAGATTCAATTAGATTCAAATAGAATTATGCACGGCCTGTCCAAAAAGTATCGGGACTGATTTTTACTAGCGAAAGCAGCAATATTCCAGGTATATGACACAATCCGGCTCGGTTGTCTCTAAGTCTTTACAGAGTGTGGATCGCGCCCGGAGTGAGCAGTTGTTTTGTTGTCAGGAATCATGATTGAACAGTGGTTTGCGATTAGGTTTTGCGTGAAACTGAACAAATCCGATGCTGAGACTTTTTCCATAATCCGTGAAACCTACAAAGAGGATGCCATGTCAAAGACACGAGTTCTTGAATGGTACAAGAAGTTTAAAAAAGGAAGGGGAACGTAGAGAACGTGCAAAGCGCAAGACGTCCGTCAACAAGCCGAAATGAGAAAAATGTGGCAAAAGTGAAAGAACTTTTAGACTCTGAGCGACGTGTGACTGTGGGAATGATTGCGGAAAAGTTGGATTTACAGAAATCCAGTATGTATTCAATTTGTGTCAGACGATTTGCAAATGAGGAAAGCTTGTGCCAAATTGGTTCCAAAGGTTTTGGAGCTTTAGCCTAGTTTTTTGGGCAATGTGATAATCGGTGTTGAAACATGGGTGTTGCTCACCCAGAAAAGGCCCGCAACTAAAATCAATGTTTATCGTCTTCTTTGACTCAGTCCACAGGGAACGGTCAGTTTTACGTGAAAGTACTCAAGCGGTTGAGATCGCCGATACCTGGATTCTCCATCACGACAATGCGCCAGGGGGCTTTCTGGCAAAACACAACGTGGCCACGCTACCTCAGCCTCCTTACAGTCTAGACCTGGTCCTGCCTGACTTCTTTCTCTTCCCTCGGATGAAACAACGCCTGAAAGGACACCATTAAGAATTGGTGGGAAGAGTGCAAGCAGTTTCGATGCGTGCCTGAAGGAGATTCCGGTTGCAGACTTCCAGGGGGCGTACCATGCTGGCAACGGTGTATTGACTTAGAAGGATGTTAGTTTGAGAAATTTCTACCCATTGTACTTATATCTCCAATAATTTTTTTTATGAATGTAGTCCGGATACTTTCTATACAGATTCTGTATGTGCAGGAGCTGGGATTCTCGATAAGTTGCATTAAAGGGTTTTCTTTAGAAGATTATCAATAAGTTGTAGGTTAGTATCATCTAGCCGCAGCTACATGAAAGCAACCAAAGCACATGAACAAAATAAATCAAAATATTCTGCAGAGTCGAAATAGTGGAAAGACCTATGAGGATTTAAGAGTGGCAAGAATTGAACTAGTCGTGAATAGAAGGGATAAGTTTTTAGATGTGCTGATTAGTATGGAAAAAGCTTAATATTTTTTGGAATAAAAACGTCATAGCAGTCGTAAAAACTTACGCAACATAGTTGTAGAGATTGACTAGGACAGCGTAATGGACTTTCTCATTTATATGTCTCTCGTCTTAAGTTCTGCAGGTATGTTAACACGCTTACTTGATGCTACATATTGTAACTTCAGTTCTTTGTTTCGCGATAATACCTTGTACTTCATATTTGCTGAAGTCTGGTTTGACGCTATCGTCATAAAATTTTAACCGAGAACAAATCTTGTCTTATTAAAGCTACATAGGTGCAAACAATCACTGTATGAGAGTCCTATATTAATTGCGTAATTGTTTTATTGGACTCTTGAGCTTTTAGTTAGATTTTTCTACCCTTAATCTAAGTTTGAATTGAGTGTGTAACTAAATTACTTTATACCATTTATTTTCCTTGGTCCCTCATTCGAAATAATACCCACTTACCCTTTACCAACACCGAAGGCAACCGATAAGGAGGTTGGAGTGCTAGGCAGAACAATTTTTTAACTTACCCTGGAAAAGAAAAATTGTTGCAACGACTACTCGTAACGTGAGGCTACTACAGGCAACAGACAAATCCTCACAAAGAAATGAGCTGCCTCCAGAGATTTGTACTCATTTATCTTTATTACTGGATGCATATTGTAGACAACGCATGTTATACTTACTTGCTACAGTTTTTGAAAAACAATTTTTAGGTTAAATGATTTAGATGCCTCGTTACCGTCAAACTCTTTCTCTGGAAATTTACAAATCACTTGAAGCAGCTAATCAGTTTATCTACGTTAACAAACTAAGCACGCAGTGTAAACTATTTTACAGTAAAAGGTTGAGATTCAGTCAAATGTATTTGTGTATACTTTAATTCATAGTATAAGCTATGATTGCCAAGACATCCTAAAGATATTCTGGTTTCGTTGTAAGTTAATTTTTTTTATCGAAAACATCCTATAAAATAATTATAGATGCATCAATCGCTCTGGAAAATCACAAAAGTAAATACCAGACTTTTCTATCAGCCGAATTAAAAACGATTTGCATATAAATCCGTATTTGCATTTACCTACTACAGTTGCACATTTCCCTTCCGGCGGTATTTGTTTTAATGCGAAAACAAAAAATAAAAAGGAAAATAAAACCATTATGAATGGCAAAAACAAACTAAAAACCCGATAGCTTATGTCAACAAATCATGTTAAAGCAATTACCAATTAAATTAAATCGATGATATATTTAATTCTCTCTTTATCCTGCGAACCAAAACGAAAGGCAAAGCAGACCGGCGAGGAACGTTCCCGGTGGCCATCCCTAGGGAAAACAGCACGAAATCCCAAAGGCTTGTTGGCTTTACCGTCATTTGTCTAACAGCTGTTCACATATCGTCAAATTACGTCATTAGAGAAATTGTCGATTGTCTAACCCCTACTATTAAATGTAATCAACCCCTGCAGAAGTTATTGTGCAGATAGGGTGAATGTTTCGTATTTACCTGCTTTTTTAAGATTTCGTTATTTATCTAAGGTGCAAATGGATTTTATTACCCAAATTTATTCATAGTAGGTAAATTGAAATCTCTTTACCATTTAATAGCAACATAATTTCGTAAACAGAAATTTTGTTCTCTCCATCAAAAGGAACGATTCAGCGGTATAACAGAAACAAAGAGACAGAATGAGAAATTTCAACAAGTCTAATTCTCAACAAGCTTCGTAATTCTCTGCGCCCGTCCTAAACGCAAGAAGCAATTAATTCAGTTTTAAAGTTAATTTATTTGTGTACACAAGTCTGAGCGGAGTACCTAATCACGTTAATTAAAATGTTCCGTGTAAACTAACCGTGCTATAAGTTAGCCTTCCATGTGGTGGTGGTCTATACGGAAGGAACTATAATGAATTGATTACGGCTTTAGATTAAGTAATTAAGGGACTAACTTTAACCATTACAATAACACTATTACACTATTTATTTTATTTATATACACGATTTTACATCAACAACCTTAGAGATGCGAGAATTTATTTCTTTAAACGGTATTTTAAGTGTTTTACTCCTTATTACATGCGCAGGGCATTCTACATAATAGATCTAAAAAACTGATTGTTTATGATTTTTCTTATGTTTGTTTAACTCTTCAAAGTTGCAAACATTTCAGTTTATTTGATTTTTATCATGAAAATTCAAACTTAATTGATTTAAATTCAATTTAGACTTTAGTTCATGTTACGTTTCTTAAACATTGCGATGCATCAATCTTCATGCACTTCCTGTATGGTATTTAAACGTTGAATTCATGGGACCACTGTCGTAGTATGCACATCAGAGCACAGAAATACCAAAATTTGATTTTTCTGTCCTTTAAAACTTCATAATAAGAAATAAACTTTCTAATGGTAACTCACATGATGAGTCAGAAAGGCCTTTATGAATTCTTCTATAAGAGCGAATAGTTTTCATTCAAATCATCTACATTCTGGAAGCTTTTGACTGAAATAGTAAATGACAAAGTGTTAATAGTAACGTTTGATAGCTTTTCGAGTTAAACACGATGTTCTCTTTGGATATTCGTACCCTTCGCAAAAGCTTAAATACCAAGTTTGACAAAGTAGTTTGCTCTCTTACTTGGTAGTAGTTATTGGACCGCGAATTTTATTGTGCTTTTAGGTTAAACATTTACAATTAAATAAGACAATACTATTTTCCTTTGATTATTACTCATGCCCTCTTAGCTGCTTTCTCTTAGCTACTCGGATCCTATGACTAAAACCAGTTTTTAACCTTTCACGCCCCTGACTGCTGTAAATCTAAACTCATAATACCAGAGCCAGCTTATGATTCTTTCTTGCACAAAGAAAAAACGAAAAGGGAGCTATTTTTAAAGGTAGTAAAGAAATAGATCGAAATGATAAAACACCAAAAAGAGTTTTATGAAAAGTAGCCAAAACGTAAAACTAAACTGCAATAAATTTTAGTTATCAGTCGCATCAGCATCGTCATCACCAAAGATATTTAGTTCAAATCCTTTATTTCCAATACACTCACAAAGCATTGTACAGCAGTTAGTACTGCAACTTTTACAAAAAGAACAAAGTAATTCTCTGATTCAACTGATGTTGCAGAAAGAGTAGCTCATTTTTTATGCCAACGCCAAAGCTTTCTATCAGGTAGAAGAGGTTGCTTAACCAAGCTTTCTTTTTAAAAATAGCCAGCTTGATCGACTCTTCGCAAGACATGTTGAAATTAAGCTGCTCTTGTTGGTGGCAATGTGCTAAAGATACAACGTTTTTGGTAAAACAATTTTGCTGTACTCCAAGACGATAACTTGCTATACATCAAGACAGAAGACTTTTCTATTTCTTTCATAAAAATCTCAATTTTTGTAAGCTGCTAGGACAATATCTAGGGTGTCTCCCAGACTAATTTCTTGTCATGGCCAACATAGAAAAATGGAATTGAGGTAGTGTTGTTGATTCCAAGCTTGCTAAACAGAAAATAAATCGGGACATACTCACAGTATTGTAAGTGATTGAATCTAGATAGTGACAGCATCACAACGTTGATAATAATGATTGGCTTATGTCCAGCTAGTCTAACCTCTGTGGCACGAAGTGAAGTTCGCATGTCCGCTTCCTGTTAAAGAAGAGCTGATTTTTTTGTTTTTCTAAAGTGCACATAGTAGAAATAGTTGGTTTTCATAATTAAAGAACTCGTCTGGGTCAAAATCTTTCTGTTGACAAATGATATACGAGGTATGTTTTTTAAGTAAGTACCGTTTTGAAATTCCACCGCTGCAGCGCTGCGGGCAGTGATCCGCGCATGTACACTGTGTACCTACATCTGTTGGCAAGCGACAGTCGCCATTACGGCAATAATCGAGCGTGTTTATATTATTTAGTGCGTATTTGAAATGCCTCCGCCGATTGTGAAGTACGCTCTGTAATTCGTTTTCTCAGTGTGAAAGCAATTGAAATTCACCGTAACATTTGTGAAATGTCCGGACAAAACATTATAAGTGATGGAATGGTACGCAAATGGGCAAGAGCTTTCAAAGATGGCCGAAAGAATGTTCATGACGAGGAACGAAGTGGGCGACATCAGTGGTCAGTGACGATTTGGTGCAGAAAGTCGATGAAAAAGTGAAAATGAGTTCCCTCAAGTTTCACAAAGTGTTCTGTATGAAATTGTTACCGAAAATTGTGCTCACGATGGGTACCAAAAATGTTGTCTGAGGCGCACAAAACCAAACGTTTAGGCAGTGCCTTGTCTTTGCTTGAGAGAAGATGACAATTTTTCAATCCAAATTGTCTACGTTACACCTGAATCAAAACAACAATCCATGGAATGGCGGTATTTAACATCGTCCACGAAAGTGAAGTTTAAGCAGACAATTTCAGCCCGGAAAATCATGTGTACCATGTTTTGGGACAGGTAAGGGGTGTTGCTCGTTGATTTCTTGCCTTGTGGTGGCACAATAAATTCTGTAACGTACTATGAGACCTTAAAAAAATTGCTCGTGCAACTTAGAACAAAAGACGAAGAATGCTGAGTAAAGGGATCGTCTTGCTGCACGACAATGCTCGTCCACATGCAGCCAATCGAACTCAACATCTCATCGCATCATTTGGTTGGGAGCAATTCGATCATCCTCCATTCAGCCTCGATCTAGCACCTAGTGACTACCACGTGTTTTTGCAACTGAAGAACCATCTTGGAGGTCAGCGCCATGATGACGACGAAAGCATCAAAACAACCGTGTTGCAGTGGCTGTCAAATCAGGCGGCAACTTTCTATGATAACGGTATACAAAAACTTGTTGTTCGATATGATAAGTGCCTTAGTATTGGCGGAAATTATGTGGAGAAGTAAATTAAAGTGTGGGCTTTTGTGTAAAAATAAAATTGTTTTTTTTATACCTCAAGACGGTACTTACTTAAAAAACATGCCTCATATTTTAATCTTCAACTTCTCATTGCCAGTTGCAATTTATTGTTTATAAGAGTTCTTGTTTTGGACAACTCAGCTTAATCGCATTTGAGTGATGTAGAAAGTGGTATTTCTATTCCTGAAGTCTGTGGTAGCATTCCAAGAGCTCTTAAGTATCCTAATTTCTGCTATCTCTGAGAAACAATAAGTGAGTTTAAGATGTAGATTTATAAAGTTTTTGCTGCTTTTGATAAATGGACTACCTACTAAATTCCTAACAGTATTATTATTAGCCTTGATTTGTCTAAAAAATGAGTATTGTATTTTGCATGAGCATCTATAGCGTTTTTGCTAGATTTTAGGACTTTCCTTTTTCTAACTTCTGTATCAACCTCGCTGCTTTAGGACCAGCAAATATCTATCGCCTCAAAGCATAAGTGTTCTGTGTTAACCCCATTGCACCTCCATCCTTGTTAACCCTAGCACTGCTAACACAGCTCATGATATTACTGAAAACATGTTTCCCTTATGTTAAACTTCTGCTCAACTTCCCTGTTGAAAATCTCTTAAAGTCTGGGCTATAAGTCGTTAGATTTTTCGCATATAATTTTAGTGTCTAAGATTTTACGTTAAGTTCAAAGTTGAAATATCGGATTAATAGTAGTATTCAAGAAACGTGTCTTTTACTACCCCAATAAGCAAACTGCGGAATTGTGTCGCAAGTTTTCTTGCATCATTTTTCAAGCAAAGAAGGGTTTGTTACCATTGCTGTCTTTTTCATCATATTTATCAGTGTAATGATTATAAGAGATATCGAGAAAATTCAATTAAAACCATAGGTTGGCTTTAATAAATTTCTCATTTACTAAAAACTAACAAAACGCATCAGTTTGCTACATAACCTCGGCAAAACAACTAACTAGAGCTCCCAAAAACAATATTCCATGCTTCTTAAGTTTTTCTAATTCTGTTTCTAAAATATCACCAAGTATTGAGTTGAGTTGAGTTGAGCCAAGTCAGGATAAAAAAACAAAAGAAAAACCTAGACAGAACCTCAGAATTGTAAAGAAATAAGGAGGTAGGTATAATTGGAATAACGGAAAGAAAGTACATTCTAAATTTTTACAAATTGAGATACAATAAAAACTAATCTGGAAAGAGAAAACGACCATTAAAGAGAAAGAAAAATACAAGAAATAATAAAAATAGTAGAATAAAGAAAATAGTCAAAAAAACAAACGAAATCAGCAACTCTGGCAAGAAAGAAAGAAGAAAAATCACATTCCAATCAAGACTGTTTCTTGTTTCTAATACAGCATGTCAGTTTTATAAACGGACATTCCTTTCAATGTATTTATCTTTTGTAGAAGGATTGTATCAGTTACCAATTTACTAAATTCGAGATCGAGAAATCTCATCTTAAAACCTTTTCGAAAAGATAACTATTCGATACAAATAAATTTTTTGCAGAAGGCTGTTACAGGGCCTCTTTTCAATTTGGCTAAGAGCGAAAGATTTTGTGGAATTAGAAACAAAATTGAGATATTATCGACATTTTTTTAAATGACAATCCATATTTTTATTGCCTGTTTAGAACCACAACAGATTTTCTTTGTTTTTTCAGGTTTTACTTGTATCTCGGTCTTTTGACCGAGTTTATATGTTTAGTTTATTTAATTCCGACTGTTTTCTAATACTTGATTCCATCTCCATCACCTTATTTAGTTACATTAGTTCTGCTGGCAATCAATTTCTAGCTTTCTTCTTTTTGGTTGTACAAAGTTCGACAAGATTTTTAACTTTGCATTTGTTAGAATATTCTTGTTTTCTTCACAGCATCCACTAACGTTTTCAGCTTTATCGTCTCCGTTGTTGTGCTGAAACCGCTGTAGTTTCATTTTGTTATTTTGTCATTTGTATTGGCTCCCGTAGAGATATTTTCTTGCTCACTCACTTTTCTTTTGACTGTACATTTTCATTTTTCGCATCGAACCTTTTCTTCCAAAATCTTTATCGTAGTCCAAAATAAATGCAGATAAAGCTGGAGTTGTTCAGAAAGCAATTTCTTCAATGCCCTAGTGACCCCTCTAATTAAGATCTAACAATCATTAATGCAACTACACCAAGACACCGCCGTTAACCTACCAGACTACCTAATTAATCATCATCATCATCAACGATGATCATTACTACTTTCCTAGGGAAGTAGGAACTTTAGGAGCTTTAAAGCTCTTCTGTAGCTCAATGAAAAGGTGCTGTTGGTGCCAAGACGTAGTTTGCTGGTTGAAATGTGAAGTTTGAATAAGTAAAACGTGACGCTGGTAGACGAATAAGGATTAATGTAGCGATAACAGTTACAACGGGTGAACTGAAGGGTTGAGTGACACTGGGATTGATTGCTATCGAGTCGATGTTAGACTGATTTATGACGCGTTAACTCTTGATGGTACTGAAGGTGCTTGGTGATGACCGGATAATGTTGATAATGAAGTGAACAGCGACAACGCGATGGTTGAAAATTGTTGAATTGTCGACATGGAGAGATTTATTGAAATTGAGAAGAAATGGGAATTCACCGGGGATGGAGTAGATTGGAGTATATTGTTGAAGGAATGTGGAATAACCGGTGTATTAAATTGGGTCCGGGTATAGTAGGAATTTTGGGTATAACGGTTCTTCTCAAAACCACAAACTCCTAGTTCACTCTGCGGAGGACTTCAATGCGGTGACGGCCAGGAAGAGAATTTCTGGCAACTATGAATGAGACTGAGAAATGCTGCTACTTTATATTTTTACACGATCGGCCAGCACGTAACACTGGTACCCTAGTTAAAACGTGTAGATGTAAATAAATACACGCGAAGGATAGGACTGGTATTGTGCATCATATAGAATAGGCAGAATGAAGCTTCTCGAAGTTTTGTTATTACCTAAATCTTTAGTAAGGTTGAGCTTGATTCTCAACCGTGGGAGCTAATACTCTACCAGGGCCAATTCGTGTAATAATCCGAATTTAAGGATGAGTCCAATCGTTGAGTTTAATTTTTTAAAATAAATATTTTGGGGTTACTCCCCTCCCCCGAAAACAGTTTATCCGACTTGCATTTTCTGCTACTAGAATCATTGTGGCTTGACTCTTCTCAAAAGGGTTTTGGCTTGCGCGCTGCAATCTGTAATACACAAATCTGTTTAAGTTGTTTTACGCCCCATGACTGTGTCCTTACGGGTAGCTCATGTTTTTACGCTACACCACTGATCATGGCTAATTGAACTATCGTACATTTTGAACAATTCGTTCACCAGCGATGAAGGTGGAAGATGATGTTCAAGGCGCCTTCTCTTTGGCAAACTGAAACAGCAAAGGCAAAAAATACTGTGGTAGTAAGGAAAGATACCAAAAAAGGAATTAAACCTGGGGAAGTTAACATAATATAAACTTACCATAGTAGAATCAAGAAAAACGAGTTTAAAGGCAAGGCTGTCCAATATGCATTAAACCTACCAGAAGTGTATTTAGTTAATTCAAGAATAAACAAGACTAATTTTAATAATTCTTTAAAGCCTATACTCTAAAGAAAGTAACTTTATAATTGCAATTTCTTGTAAACTCAAATATAAACATAGTAATTAGATAATACATCAAGGGCAAAGTATTTGATAGAGATAAACAATTAAACATGCCTGCAAATAAGCTACTTTAACCGAATTAGTTTATTACAAACTATCACGCGACAAAATTCTACTTTAATGAATCTTTTGACTAATCGCTTTCGGGAATCTTCTAGACTAAAATTAAAGGGATAATTAGGATCTGTAAGTGCGTAGAACAAACGAAAAAAAGAAACAACAAAAATTAAAATTTATGAATCAATTAAATAGCAAATAAGAATATCTTCACACCATCATTGAGAAGCGACTAATTAAGTTCTGAAATATTATGTTATTTTAAGACAGGAAACATTTAAATAAAGCACCTATTCATTAGGGTTATTTCAAAGGTTATGTTTTCGATGCGTAGCGACGCTCTTTGAAGCGCCGCCGATGGCGGAACTAAAGTAAAACACATGACGATCAACAAGACGGTCATTGTTTAAACAATTGACGGTAGTAGCGGGTAATTTGCTAGTATTTTTGACGTTGTGCGGTCTGACTTAGGTCTGGAACTAACGCAACTAAATGATGTTGTACACATGTGTGACTAAATTCATATTTGAAACAGATACGCTAAATGTCTACTTTTAGATAGCGAGACGAGCCTTTTTAAATGATGATATTTTTTCTTAGTCCCAAACTAATTGGAACATTTTAAACGGGGGTAAATTTATTTAAATTTCATTTACGTAGTTTACTGAAGAGAAGTTAAGAAATTTATCAAATTGTTTCTTGTTGATTTAATTTAAAAGACAAATCTATTTAAATTATTTTCCGGAGAAAACAAAAAGGTCATCGTTTTACCTTTAGGAAAAAAAACGTGGAAAGAGAGGGTAAGCAAATTAAATTTGCAATTCTGCGATACGAGTTTGAAAACCACGGAAATTAAAATAAAAAAAGGAAAACGCTTCAATTCCTGCAACCGCAGGAAAACCGCATCTACTAACTGCCAACATCAGGAACAGATTGCAGGGCAGAATATTTTCTCCTTCCTTGTGTGTTGCCCCATCTCGGTACAAACCGGGGCAAATATTTGCCCAACTCCGCTCACAAAATTAAGTGGAATTGAAATGGACTCCAAAGGTAAACTGACGAGGTCTGCGCTGAATAGAGGAAACTTGGTTGTACGAGCTTTGCGAGCGAAAATTTAATAATTTTCTATTATTTTGCCTTCCTTTACTTTTACGGGGTGATCAAAGAAACAAATGTTTAAATATAGTAATTAAAACGTTTATTTTATTGAAGAATCAATTTGTGTAAAAAGTTAAGTTAATTATACCGGGTGATTTATCAAAAACGATCCACCCTTAATAATTTTTAAACAATGCGCAAACTACAAATATGAATCAAATAAAAGCGTACAAAGTATGAAGGGGAACATTTTATGCTATGACAAATATCATGCAATTTTGTCTCATCTTTTTCCCAACGCTATCAATATAAAGAGCTTAAACAGTAACTTCTTGTTTGCGACATTTCAAATGATAGGTAGACTTGGGAAAGAAATCTACCAATTAGTTTTCAAGTTATCTGAGGAAAATGCAGTAGCGTACTAAGGGCATTTTTAATTGAAACAGATAATTAGAATTAGATTTAGATAAACAATTCACAAATTTTTGCGCCAACAATTTGAGCATGTCTGAAAATCAAATACAAGCTGCTTCGATCTATCAAGTCATTTTCTGTTCGGCAGAACTATTTCAAAATGAGAATCAAGTATCCTTAACTTTCATTCAGACAGATAAAAAAATACTTCTCTTCTTATACCATTTGATGATAGTCTACCGCACAGTGTTAAGATTTTGTGAAAACGCATTCACATTTTTGGAAATATTGACGGTTTTCAATTTTGGTCATTTTAAAAGACGCCATTTTCTGACTAGCAAAAAATTATTTAGTAGAATGATTGATTTGATTTTTGAATTCTAAAAGAGACACAGACAACTTTAACTAATTTAATTAAAAGGAAATAAAAACAATGGTAAAGAGAATTGAAGGAAATAAAGCTATGTGTGTTATGAAAAAAACAAAATTTAATTTGTTTTCTTTTTGAGAAATGAGAATTTGGCAAAAATAGGTTTACCTACCTACCTGCAAAGAAACTTTCTTTCCTAGTAGTTTTGTTTATGTTTTACTTACTTATCAATTTTAAATCCAGTTGTACCAGAGAAGATAAATTTGGTAAAACTAAACTGTTGAAATGTAGTTGATAATGCAGAACTAATCGTTCAAATACTTTTCTCAAGATTTTCTAAGACCAAGACAGCTTCAAACGGATTTTATAGAAATCATCTCACAGTTAGGGAAATCAGAAACTTTTTACCTAACTGTTCTGCAATTTTGCGTAAAAGGATTAAGAAAAATTAGACAACGTCACTTGTAAATATTAGGCACTGTCTTTGCTACTAGTAGCAGTTCTAATTAAGGATTGCCAGTATTTGCTTCAATAATGGATTACCTAAAAACGGCAGTCGACATTAGTTACAAGAAATAATAGGTATAAACGGTAATCTATTGCTTAGCAATTTTCTATTTTCAGATCTTAATCTTTTAATTTCAACTAGCAGAGAAGGTCGATGTCTTCCACTTTGATCTGAAAGTGACCCTTCAAAGACCTTTGATCGATATAACTATCTTTTCATTATCCCCAAGAATTCTATATAATGCGATCTTGTTTATCCCTACTTGCTTATACCTCACGCCAAAAGGTGTTCCTTCATGATCAATCAAAGCCAAAATCCCAATTTATGCTTTTCAAGCACCAATATAGAATACATGAAGAACGTAGAATCGAAATTTTGGGAATTGGAAGAAAATTAAGAAATGACATGTGAAAGGTCATATCTCATTCTCCAGTCATCTGTACCAACCTTTCAGATAATAAACAAACGTAGTTCAACAAACAGTGCCCGTTCCAAACCTATTAAATTCAAGTTACATTTCAGAGACTTCTAGTCTCTAATGGCAATTCGGTGTAACTCACTATTATTGCTATTTCATTTATTAGGCTTACTGTGATTGAAAATTGAAAAGATAGAAATACATTTGAATTTAGTTTCTCCTTAGCTAACCACACAGTTCAAATATTTGCATGAATAAATTAATCTTAGCTTCAAAAATTTTCGTGGGGTTAGTAGATCCAGACAATTCAAAAGAACACTTACGAAAGTGTATGTTTTTGTTACGTCTGTTATGTAGCCAATAATAAAAGATGGCGTCAACAATAAACGGACAAAAACGGCCAAATTCAAAAGAAAAAAACTCTCAATATTGGAATGGCATGTAGAAATCATTACATTTTGCTATAGCAAAATCTTGAACTGACGACCTTTTAACAAGTCTTTTTTGAAAAGACAGAAATATATAAAGTAAGTATGCTTGTTACTTGGAGTGCTATTAACTACTGATAAAGATACTTCGCTAGCAAATGAGACAGCTCAAACGAGACAATGCGTACAAAGGACCATCTTGATCTATGTACTTTTTAACACAATCATTATTTGTATTGGTCTATACCCGTACACTTAGGTGCAATTTACTTAGATTAATTGATAGCAAGACAGAGTTCATAAAGAAGTCTTGCTCTAAACATTTTGGGCTAATTAGTTATGCGTCAAAGATTAAACTAAAGAATTTTAAAGAGCAACATTTAAAAATCTTTCCTTTTTATACCAAAACCAAAGAATTCAATTAAAGTAATAAGTTTTTAGTGTTTACAGTTTTTCGAGACACGTAATAAGTGTTCCTTTATGAAGAAATGGGGAATACCTACATTGAAAGCAAAATTAAAGTTTTAATATGTCAAAACTTGCAAAAAGGGTTGCCACATTTAGAGTAAAGTAAAAGTAAAAGATCTCGAATGTGCTAGGTAAATGATTTAAAGAAAAAGCAAGATGGAATTAGATATGAGAAACATTGGAAAGCCAAATGAAGAAAAGGGGAATTTTGACATAGTGGGCTAATACTATATTATACTACACCCAGACAAAGCTTTTTTGCGTTACTTTCGTGATTTTACTAGTCTCACAATCAATATAGGATTTTCCATAACAGCATTGTACAAACTAAACGTTTGCCATTGCCACAGTTAGTTTTTGAATTCGGCATCAAAACACTTATATTTCGTTACTCTATCCAATTTCATTACACAATGAACAAAGTAGAATACATAAAGAAGTCTTACTGCGCCATAAACAATAAACCTGATGCAGAATATTTCAACTTCATTGTTTGTATATTTGAGTAGGAGTTTTCGAACCAGTTGATAGATGCTCAAATCGGTATCCAGTAATAAGAATAGCAAATTACATGTACAAGATAAAAACCTGAATTACAAACTAAACACTGGAAAGTTATAAATTTTAGTTTGCACGTAATTATAAACTCACATTATAAATACGATAAGAATGGCAACAATGTATCTCATGCGCAGAGAATACTATACATAGTAATATGTAATGAAGATAGCGTAGACAGAAAATTCTACCTAAAGATCCGAGCTCTTGCAAATGAGCGTTAACAATTTGACGCACAAAACAAAAAACATGGTAATTCAGTAATAAAATAATGGCCTACTTCAATTTTACACTGTATTCTAAAAGAAGATTTCTCAAGATATGTTATAAAAATGTAGCAACAAACAATTTACCTTAAACAGATTATACCTGTTATAAATAACAATAATTATTTTAAGAAATTATAAATATTTCCATCTTAGAACTTATAATATTTGCAAGTCATTTTATTAAAAACAAAAGAAATTTAAATCAGAACAAAAGAATGAAAATTATTCGCTCATTCTTCATAGTCTGCACGATTTCCGTTTTATAAAACCTTTATTTGCTTTGGAAAGCTCTCGGCTTATATTAATAATGGCTGAAACAATTAGTTAAACATTAGACTGCATTACTGTGCGGTACTCGTAATTAACTGTTGAATTAGTTATGGATCCCGTATTAAGTTGGTACCTCCGGGTACCACCTAGCCCGTTAATGCATACACATTCATATACGCATTTCTAAAATGGAAAGAAAATAGACTAGAATTTATATCAATTTTGTGAAAATTGTTTCGTTACAAATCTTCATTTATTTCTGGAGTAAAGGCGATTTGTGTGTAAGTTTTTAAATTTAAAAAGAGAAATTTTGTTTGAGGTTGCAAAATTAAGGATTTCATGGTATGAGAAGCATAAAATTTAAATTTGGATGTATTCCAAAATATTTTACTGTAATAGTTTAAACCTGATATTTTATTGAGGTAAATATATACTAACGAGCACATATTCTGGCAACAAAAATTTTGATTAACTGTGACAAAAATGACTAATTTTCTAGTCACTTTAATTTGTAAAACGAATTTAGAGGGTTATTTATTTATTCATTTGTTGCAATAATCCCTGGCCTCAATTTAAACATTTAATACACCGTCACTTAAGAAAATGGCGTTTCTGTTTTACATAAGAGCTCATAAACAAACGCCAAAATATGCAACTTCCTAAATTATACTATAAATAATATTGAGTTTACTACACTAAAATACGTTCCTTTACATCAAAGTATGTAAGAAGGTCTATTTACAGTAACTAATATCAAACGTACATAAATAGTAAACAATATTAGACAAAATTAAAATCTTTTCAATACCCCGTATAAATCAGTCAATGGAAGTACAACTTAGTTAAAGAAAAAGATTTGTTTTCTCTGATTGTGCTTATAGTATGTAAAATAAAGTGAACAAATGTCTCAATTTCATATTTTCTCATATCAAGCCGTTTATTCGTATCTTAGCAACTTTTTGCACTAGGGCAATCTTAGGACAGTAGCTGATAATTCTACTAAAGATGGTCTCATTATGTATCAAACCATTGCAGCAGTTACAAATAAAGTGCCTAACCTTTCGGATAAAGACTTCATATTTAAGAACTGATTTGATGACAGTTAGAAAGCAGAAAAGGATTTTAACAAAGCAGTTTCAGTTTTAACAATGGAGGGTTAGTTAGTTTTCCAAATTCAAAAATTTTTAATTGGGTGCGGAAACTGTTGACATTGTCCATGAATGTCACTTTTCTCAGTTTGAAAACTAGGAGTGACATAAAAGGAATTCCAGACGATAGATACGTACTCCAGTTTGGAACCGATTTAAAATTATAGATTAATAAAAAATAGAAGTTTTGGTTAAATCTAAAGGTGAAATATGATACGGTTTATGTTAGATGCAATTTTCAAAGTTTGGTGAAAACTTCCAGTGTTACCTATTAATAGGTTCGCAGTTCTTAACATTATTTATGAGACTTGGATTCTTTAAAAAACATATTGTCCTGAATACTTCTTATCATTGAGGAGGAGGAGATAGTTTTTAGTTTAAATTAGAAGTTTGTCTAGAGTATAAGCGATTGCCTGACTGCTACTATGTCAAAATAAACGCTACAGTACTAAGAATTTCCTTAGATGGGCAATGTGAAAATCCTTTTCTTAACAACCGCTTACTCTCGTGTGGTGCAAGATATTGAATGATAAGTCAAGCACCTGTCTTGAATAAAAATGTTAAGAAAACAGGCATAAACATAAAACCGATTTTTGAATGATCCATATGCGTTTATATTTCCTAAGACTGCCACGTTTAATTTATTTTTCAGTTTTATTAGCACTGAACTGGACACACGCCGCTGCTGCTGTTCGCCGCTTGAGGTGGGTTCGATTAAGTCGACTGTTTCTTTTTAGGGCGCCATCTAGCGTTTTCTTCTGGATGTTGGCAAATTATAGCAGAAAAGCTAGAGAACCTAACGGTGGTAATATGATAAGGCCATGTAGATTCTTTATAACAAAAGACTCAATTGAAATTCGGGGGGGGTTTAATAACAATTATACAAACAGGCTTTTACATTAAAAAAATGTTGTGGTATCTTACTTATGCCACGCTGGTGGTAATCACGCCTAAAGTCGTGAACGGCTGTACTGTACTCTCTCTGTATGATCTCGATAGGAGGATGCAAATTATCGATAAATATTGGCTAAATAAGATTGTAATTGATTAAAGGCGCATTACAGACGTAAGAGCTCTTATGGTATATCATTGGCGCGTACAAGAAAGGGGGAAAATTTTTCTCTTGAGGAATGTGTTGGGGGTAGTTGGAAGGCAAAGATACTTAAAGTCCCCGCCCCCAGCCCTGCCGCTTCAGGGGAGGAGAGGGGTGGAAAGGTCCCTTTTTTCAGTTTCTTGCTTATAACTCAGAAACGGTGCGGCGTACGGTAAGAAGTATTCTCTACAAAATAAAAGATAATTAAATTTTCCACAAGATTGGTTATATTCATCTTCTTTCTATGTTTTATAGTTTCCGAGATATTTGCCAGCGAAGATCGATAATTTTCGAAAAACTTTTTTTTGCCTCACATTTTTCGTCAAACTTGTCCTTCTAACTCCTCAACCTTATGTTTTACGAAAAGGTCGTCACACAGAAAGTTGTAAAGCATTCAGTCCCCTTTAAAAGTATGTAATAGTTACTAATTTATCTTCTACAGGTCAGAGGTTACAGCAATTTGGAGTTTTTGGATACATTTCGTGACTTCTCATGAAAAGTCAGTGTATGCCCAAAAGGGGATTGTAGAAGAATTCTTCTTTTGAGAAATATGTTGCGGGTAGTAAGGAGGCAAAGATACTAAAAGTCCCCGTTCCTAGCCCTGCCGCTTTGGGGGGGTGGGGGTGGAAACGTCCGTTTTGTCGGTTTTTTGCTTATAACTCGGAAATGGTGCGTCGTTCGGTGAAAAGTACTCCTTACAAAATACAAGATAATTAAATGTCCTACAAGAATGCTTATATTCATTGTCTTCCTATATGTTATAGTTTCTGAGATATTTACCACCGCAAATCGATAATTTTTGAAAAACTTTTCTTGCTTCACATTTTACGTCGAAGTTGTCCTTCTAACTCAGCAGTCTTATGTTTTCCGAAAAGTCGTAAGACAGGAAGTTGTAGAGCATTACATTTCCTTGAGAAATATATATATTTACTAATTTATCTTCGACAGGTCAGAAGCTACAGCAATTTGAAGTTTTCGGATAAATTTCGTGATTTCTCAAGAAAACTATACTTTTGTTATTATTGTTATTTATGTATTAACAAACTAGAATTTGCTAAAGATAAGTAAGATTTTTCTTAAATTGCAGTTTTTTCATACATAAATAACGATAATAACACAAATATAGCTTTCTTGAGAAATCACAAAATTTATTCGAAACTTTCAAATTGCTGTAACTTCTGACCCGTAGAAGATAAATTAGTAAATATACATATTTCTGAATGAAATGTAATGCTCTACAACCCCCTGTCTGATGACTTTTTAGAAAATATAAGGCTGAGGAGTTAGAAGGACAACTTCGACGGAAAATGCAAGGCAAAGGAGTTTTTCAAAAATTACAGATTTGCGCTGGCAAAATTTCGGAAACTATAACACATAGTAAGAAAATAAATATAAGCATTTTTGTAGAAAATTTAATTATTTTTTATTTTGTAAGGAATACTTTTCACCGTACGATGCACTATTTCCGAGTTATAAGCGAAAAACCGACAAAAGGGACCTTTCCACCACCCTCCCCTAAAGCGGCAGGGCTAGGAACGGGGACTTTTAGTATCTTTGCCTCCTAACTACCCTTAATGCATTTCTCAAGAGAAAAATTCTCCCCCTTCCTATGTCGTCTACAGTCCGCTTTTGGGCATTCATTGACTGGACTAATTCGTTTTATACAGAAGCAATAACTAGTCCATAAACTACTACTAGTCCTGTACGCAATTTAGCACAGCTTCTCCAATAAATCACAGCTAAACATAGAACACCGGAAAGGAATTATCCAAACAAAACTACTTCGCATTCCAGCACACCAAGAGCACACAAAAAAAGGATAGTTTAACCGTTTTCTTCTTTTTCTTTTTATTGGCGAAACATTTTCCATTAACTAAGAGGTGCGCTCTGGACCGACTAGGCCTATTTTTACAGTTACTAATTCGCCTCAAAAGGGCAAGGAAACTATTTGTTTTTCGTGGGGGGTTAATCTTCTTTAAAGATTTATTGTTTTTCCAAGAAAAAAAACTATTTTTGAAAAATTTATTGTTTTTTTACAAAAGTCAGAAAAACCTAAAAGCCTCCTTTTTCTAGACCTACTTTCTTGTAGTTTTTCGTTGTCATGGTTTGCAATATCTACCAAGTACACATATCTATGAAACAAAATGCTACAAGACAAACGGTATACTATAAGATGAATGTAGATAATTCATATTTTTAGTTTTGTCATAGGTTTTGCGATACCAACTCATAAGCTTATCCTTTAGATAGTGAATCACTAGAAATAATTAAATAGAAAGAAAAAAATTTGAAGAAAAGAATATTATTGAAATAATGGTGACAAAGGTAATAAAAGTATAGGCCAAAATCAAAGAGAAAATCAAACAGTACAATTAGATCAGGAAAAAAAGTATTTTTCTTTTTAGGAAAAAGTACTGGCAGTATTTCCCTAATTTTTAAAAGAAATTTGATGTAAAGTTAAAACTCTGCTAAAGATCATGAAACTACTGACGTGAACGTAACATCTACTTAGGCTGCTTTAAATTACTTTCCATTGCATTACATACTGTTTTCTGTTTATTTTCTCTTTTTCTTGCTATCATAAGCATGTTAAGATTCCACTGTTAAAGTAGTCGCTTGAGGCTCGCTTAGTGGATGAAGAGTCAAGTAAACAACTTTTGACGGTGTTTGGCAGATTTTAGTTACGATTAACGATTTCGATTAAAAACTTAATTGTTAATCGTCTTTAGCAATTATTTATGTGTGAATTGTTCGTAACTGATATTGATATTATTTTTATCATTTTCTTTTAAAATTCAGTTTTATTTACTTACTTATTTATTATTATTATTATTTTAGACACATAATAAAATTTCGTTAGTTGTGACTAGAATTTACCTAACACTGATAGGTAGGCTTTATGCAATGGCTACTTGACGTGTAAATCCGTCATTGCAACAGTGTTGCTGCTACGTAACATCACTTCAATCATAGCCACTCTCGTAATATAATATAACGAATGTCATAAAAACATTTACGTCAGGTTGGCTATGAATACAAAAACAGCTTGCTCTGTTTACATGATATATAACACAAATCACAACATTAACATAATGACGTAAAAAATATTTATAGACTGTCAAAACTTAACTTGTGTGCACCATTTAGTATAAGGTAGGTATGTTGAGAATGTTTCCCGTTACAAGCTAAGCACAAATTAATTAAATTAACGTTAAAAATCACGAAAGTAAGATTCAGTCAAAAAAACTATCTGTTCTTGAGTGTACATTGTGATTGTTGGTTTACAAAAATGTAACTCGTCACTAAAATTGACAATCAAAGCTATCAAAACAACAATTCTGAGCTAGATATTTTTAGGACACTTGTTACTATTAGTTCGAATTCGTAATATTATCAGGGCAGTAGGGGTACGGGTTATTCAAATTACAAAATTCGTTATCTAAAATGATAAATGTATGGCTAAGCGTAACAGAAAGTTTTTTGTATACATTTAAAATTCATATATTTAGTTTTAAAATGCTCGCAAATCGGATAACTAGTGATATCTAGTGTTTAAAGATGGAAGTAGAAATTACTAACTGTTTTCGATAACTTTATTTGTTTCATCGTTTAAAGATATTGTTTACTGTTTAATTAGCTAAATATTTTTAATAAAATTCTTTGGGGCCTTGTTTTGACTTAATTTGCTTTAAGTCACGAATGGTAATTTATATTCTCCGACTAATAATTTATGCAAACTTCTTATACTTTATTCATATTGCAATAATAGCTTGATACAGTCGCACTATTACATGTCATAAATCTTCCGAGTTTTGAATTTAAAACTGTTCCCTAGAAATTTAAACAAGTAATTCATTTTATTAACTTTATAGATTAATTTTATTAACTTAATATATTGTTATAATAGTCACCGGTTAACTCTATGGAATTTAGTAAGTCTTATGAAACTAAAGGGTTTTCCAATAAGAGGTGTTATTTTGAATAGCCCACTATTTCGGTAGATGTCACTTTTGAAGCTATCATTTTTTGACATTTGACAAGTAGAAACTACGCCATTAATAAATATGGAACGATACACGCTTCAACAACGCATTGAAATTATTAAAATTCACTATAAAAATGGTGAAAATTTGGCAGAGACGGTTCGTAAAACTCGAACATTTTTGGGTCACCGTGAAGCACCTTGTCGGACCGCAATACAGAAATTGGTGAAAAAATTCGAGCTCTTGGGACAAGTTAGTGATGTGAAGAATAAAACCCGTGCACGTCGCTCAAGAACAGCCGAGAATATTGCTGTTGTAGCCGAAAGTGTTAAAGAAAACCCAGGTTTGTCCATTCCTCGTCGTTCTTTGGAATTAGCCATTCCACAAACGTCATTACACCGTATTTTGCATAAAGATTTGGGTCTTAAGGCTTATAAAGTCCAGTTAACACAAGAACTCAAGCCGGCCGATCATCAACAACGTCGTGTCTTTGCTGATTGGGTCGTTGAAATGCATGAAAATGATCCAGAATTCCATCGAAAAATCATCTTGAGTGATGAGGCCCATTTCCACCTCGGTGGCTTCGTCAACAAGCAAAATTGTCGGATCTGGGGCTCAGAAAATCCAAGAGTTATTGTTGAAAAGTCTCTCTATCCTCAACGTGTGACTGTTTGGTGCGGTTTATGGTCCGGCGGAGTCATTGGACCTTACTTTTTCGAAAATGAGGCTGGAGCAACAGTTACGGTGACTGGATTGCGCTATCGAGAGATGATTAACGATTTTTTATGGCCGGAATTGGATGGTATTGATCTGGACAACGTTTACTTTCAACAAGACGGCGCTACGTGCCACACAAGCAACGAAACCATTGATCTTTTACGGAAAAAGTTTCCGGACCGTGTTATCTCTCGAAGAGGTGATCACAATTGGCCACCGAGATCTTGTGATTTAACACCTTGCGACTTCTTTCTTTGGGGCCACGTGAAAGAGAAGGTCTACGCCAACAGCCCAGCGTCGATTCAAGACCTCAAAGATGGAATTCGTGAGGCTATCGAGGACATAGGGCAGCCACTTTGCGATTTGGTTATGGAAAATTTCATGAAAAGGATATTGTCCTGTAAGCGTGGTCGTGGTGGTCATTTGCCTGATGTTATTTTCCACTATTAACGGCATACCTTCCTCTTTATAATGAAATAAACATCCGATCATTTATATTAAAAAATGGCACTTTTCTTTGAATATCAAAATAACACCTCTTATTGGAAAACCCTTTACTTATAGTAATAAAAAATATTAGAAATGCGTAGTCGTTCTTGATTGTGCCATCAGATCTGTATTCTTTGTTAAAATTAATTTGGTCTGGAAACAAGAAGTAATTAATGAGCGGAGTTCGGTTGTAGCTGTTCACTTAAAGAAGTGTGTTTATATTTACACGCGTAGTAGTTTACCGTAAAGATAAATTCATTTATTATTCAAGACAATTACTTTGTTCAGTGTTAACGTTTCGAGTTTATTATTAGTTTTAAAAACTTTTTTAATATAAATTAGTAGTTATCGTTTAAAGTTGATGATTTCATTTGCTTGTTTAGTACGAAGTTTTAATGAATAAGTTGTTAAGTTATTAAAAACGCTAGCTTTCTAATAAGTTCCAGATCACCTTTTTTTTCATTAAAAAAAACATGGTGGCGCCCTTTATGTAGTTTTATTGATGTATTAGAGTTTACTTTTTCCAGATTTGGTTAATACGCAGGCTTGAACTCTTTGAGCTCTTATCCCAGATCTCTTTAAAGCTTTTGACATCCATCGGCTCGAAAGCTTTTTGTAGGTAGGGTAATGTAATACATATAGACTTCTTGATTTTTTAAACACTTTATCAAAAAGTAAATACATATGTGTCAACATTAAAGCTAAATTTTGATCTCTAAATATGGTGTGTTGTAAATGACTTCCATTCTCAACAATGCACTCTTCCAAATGCATGATTAGATTTGGCATAACAGCAACATTTCTGTATTTCACCTTTTGGGTTTACTTTCAGTTTCTTAACATTTTTGAGTTCATCCGCATACACTTTACCCTTTAAATAACGGCGGAGAAAAAAATTGAACCTAAAAGATTGGAAAATCTTGAGAGGCAACTAAGGATACCTTCCCTGAACCTCTTTGGAAATGACTCCCGTCCATGTCCATACTGTTACTCGCAATATGGCTAGTTGTTACATCTTGCTAAAACTAATGTTCTTCCAACTCTAATTAGTATTGATTTTTGCATAAAAATTCTGAGTGGTAGGAATTTTGTTTCTAATTCTACAAAATAATAAAACTAAGAATGGTCGTTTTAACTTTAACCAAATTACGACGTTTAAGCAAACTTTCCAAATCGGCATCTGTCTTCAATATAATTTCGGATTTTCTTTTAGCTATTTAGACAGCTCGTTCAGCCTGTCCATTGCTTTTGGGATTTGTCTGTAGTATCATGACAAATACATAAGAAAGTTTTTGTTGTAAAGTTAAAAAAACTGCCTAACAAAAAGAAAAGAAAATTTTTTATGACTTTAGTGATGACAGTTTTCTCCTAACTTTTCTACGAATTGATTTTACCCCTCTCTCTTATAAAAAATAAGAATTTACAAATGTTTTACAGAAATTTGAAATTTTGCACATACCCCCTTTTAACAATGACCGCTTCAATTATAACTATATCCATCCAGATAGTAAAGAAAATGGTGAAACAAATATATCAAAGTCTGCTATGACTGTCATTTAATGAAATAAATAAATATTTATACAGAATATAAGACACCCTGTATATCAGATTTTTCTCAAATGTTTTTGTAGGATGGTTTTAGACCTATTCTAAATTTCTGAATATTTGGCGAAATTTTGCCCAATTTCCACTTACATTACTATAAACGTATAGACTTCTTAAAGAATCTTTTAGTGTCATATTATACCAATGGCTGCTTATAGTTCCAATACCGATTTGATCCACTGCAATGTTTTCATAAACCTAATTCACTATAAAGAAGTTTACTTACGCGAAAAGGTTGCAATACATACAATAAAATGATTAATTGAAAAGCACATACAAAAAAGATAAAAAATAGAATTTTCAGGACGGAGTTGCTTTATCGAATTAGAATTCAAAACCAGAGCTTTGTGGAAAAAAAGAAACTTTTTCTTAAACAAAAGAAAAATCAAATACGAATAAAGACAGGAACCTTGTACGCTTTCTGTAAAATAAATACAAAAAAAGTTTCAATCCACTGTACTTACAAAAACTTGAAATTGACATTTTAAGATTTCAACGTACCGTAAAGGTAACATAGGTTAGGCCTGAAAACTCAAATTCAACGTTTACAAGTTACAAGAATTTAAACTAAAACTTTTTTCCTACAGCTAAACTAATTAAAACTTGTCTTATAGAGTTTCTTAAATTAATTCGCGATAAATTTTTATAAACTCACCCTGTATCTGCATAAGTAATTTACAATACAATAATATAATACTCTTTATCCTAAATTAGCAAGGGCAAAAGAAAGTTTTCGGCTGTTAATGAATTTCGAAATAGGAAATTAATTCATATTAAAGACAGTGTCAAATATTCGTTTGAGCTAAGGCAAAGGTAACTAACTCCTGATGACAATTATCGTCTTCATGACAATATAAACGGGCCATAACTTGGGCTAATTATAAGTCCTCGGTTGGATTCCCGACAGGAATACAATGGCTGCGAACGGACCTGGCGTTAACTAACCGTGCCAAGCTTATCCTAATTACCGCTATAATTAGTGTAGCGCTAGTATCACTACCGCACGACGCCGTTTTGTCACCGACACCGCGTTGCCAGGCAACTCTAACATGAGCATCGCACTTGATTCGTCGGTGTTTTATGGATTTTTGACCGCCCGCTTTTTATGGAATTAATTGCTTTTAGGGGAGACAAACGCCAACGAGGATATCTACGATTTTTAATTTTCATAAATGTCTTATGTTTGCTACTTTTGTTTCTATATGGGGTAGAAGTTGCAAGCATTGAGAGGTAACGTAAAACAGCAACTGTCTCGTACTAGACGTTAAAAATAGTTAACTGATTACAATGTAAATCTAAAAATAATAAATGTTAAAGCGGGATAGAGAAATCAAAGCCTCATCAGGCAAGTCAATACATAATTTGAAAATAATGACATTGTTATCGTTGTTGTGCGGCCGCTTAACGTTAGCAGGAACGTCGGTATTATCTGGTGGCCGATGATAGAACTTGAGTAAACACTGTGTGGTTGCCTCTGTATACAAACTGTGGTTCCAAAGGCGTAACATGTGGGTTTTTGTAAACATTTACTCTCTTAACTAATACGTGACCCCCATCTATTACACAAACTAATGCTAATAATAATTACCATTAATATTCAAAGCTTCCCTTCTTATCGATTATTAATTAAATAATAAACATTGTTGTTGTAACTTTTTACACAAAGAGTGGAATTCTTAGAAAAACTTTATTTCATTAACACCTATCATCTACTAATATTGCGATTGTCATTTCTTAAGCAAATAGAAGAAAGCTAAGATTTTAAAAACCTAACTAGTAATATTTAAGTAAATTTTCAAGAAATCTATCTCCATTAATTACCTTCTTCATGAAGATATAATCATAGTAATGATAATAAAAATCCGTCTACGCTACTGAACAGTTAGGGGAATTACAGGGAAAATGGACCAATTGAAACGCAATTTATCATCGTCGCAGCAGGCCATAGATGACAAAAGAACGGCGACTGCTCGTGGGTACGTGTTTTGTTTGGGCCTATGTTCGCCTGTTTTAGGACGATATCAGAAAATCACATTATAACAGGGCGGAGAAATCATTTCTTGTTTACCTTTCATCGACTTTTCTATATATAACGGAATAAAAAATATAATGCCTTCTATGATACAACAAACTAAAATAAAGAAACCTTCTTAGTCTGAAATATATCCTAAATAAGAAAGAGAAAGAGAAAGAAAACGCATTAAAGAAAAGCGATCGCGAAAAATCCGGAGCTAAACTCCCGAATCTGATCCAGATATTATCATAAAGCTATTTTTCAAGTGAGACATTTAGAGTAATTTGTTTCTCGCGGCGTAATGGAGCGTTTAATGAGGAGCTCGCCGCCGCCGGTGGCCAAGGGACCGGGAAATTGAATCGTTCCCGGCTTAGACACTTACGTCAAGACACTTCTTAAGGATATGCGTCTTGACGATTTAAGAAAACAAGAAATCAGAAATTCTATCATTTAAAAACAAATAAATATCCTTCAAAGAACATTTTTTTTCAATCACTTGGTAATTAAAGAGTGAAATATAAACAAAGTCTGGAAGAAAAAACACCAATGAGTATTGAATTTGAATAGAACTTAATCTTTTAATAAAGATCAACTTTATTTATGTTTTAGCTTCTTTTTCCTAAAGAGACTGTTATTATTAATATCATTATTCACGTTAGAACAAAAGAATAAAGTGGTCCTTTTGTGAAAATAATTTATTATGTAAAATAATACAAGGAAAAAGTGGGTAGGCACCAAAATGCATATTAAAGCGTTTTCCAAAATAGAGGGAAGATCATCCAATTTTCCAGTTCATTTGATAGCTATAACCTTAAAAACGTCCGAAACATAAAATATACGGTCAAGAAATCCCCCGTTTATGCATTTCTAATGGCAGCCATCTTAGCGGAAATGATGGAATGTTCTTTTGTCACCACAGGAGTGTTCATTTTCCGGTTGGATTGCGTCCCGATAAAAAAGAGCGGGCGCAAAGAGCATGAAAATGGCCGCTATGAAGACTAGTTTGTTACTTGTTTTGGGTCATTTAACAGATAAACGTTACCGAGTGGCCTTGCCTTAACGATACCTTACGGCCCTTTAACGACGGACTGGTGTAAACGCTGCCTAAGATGGGGGCAATTTCGAGTCAACAATCTTGAAAACTAAATCCAAATAATATCGTTCCTTTTTAACATAAAATGGTTTCCCTTTTCCTTTGTTTTTATAACCATTATCTTACGATTGTTTAAACGCCAACGTGATATTTTTTGTTGACGATACATACCTCGGTAAAAACTTAAATAAAACAATATAATTTTAAAATATAAAAATACAAACCGAATAAAAAAAACTAATAAAGAAGCCTGTTCGGTTCCGAATAATTATTTATTAATTATAAATCAATCTAGAATTAACTGTAGGTAGTAAGGTATAAAACATAATCAATCTGCTAAACAAGATGTTATCTTAAGCGGTATCTTTAACCAGATTTAAAAATACAGGGAAAGGGTAACTGATTATACCTAATAGTTTTTTATTAAGTTAGTAATAAACAAAAGTCAAAACTAGTTGTTCATAACGCTATTCATTTACTTTTGTGTCTTGTTAAGAATAAACTCATGGATTACCTAATGGACAAGTGACATTTGTTTTTCAGACTTCTCATATTTGCTAATGAATTTTCAATTTTTCTGTTAAGTCTCTTTAATATTATCCTTAAAAGTTATTATTAGACGACAGAACTTTAGGTATGTGCCTTTTTTATTCGTTACACAGTATATATTAAAAGGATTAATTAAAAGTGCACTTCCTACAGTTGTTCGTCTAGGTGTAGCAAAATGCTTTTTCGAGATTAACTGCGTATAGCCTGCCTTTTCTATCATTTTTTGTCTTTTTTTAATAGAAATCTAATTTTTATAAACTGGCAGGTTTTTAATCCATCAGTTAACTGTTTTCTCTATTTTAACAAGATGCTTGGATAAAATTCCATCCAACACCTTTTTGCATACTGAAAAATAAATTAAAGCTAAGCCTATTACAGCAGTGTCGGACTGGATCACCGAGTGGAGGGTCCTTGTTTTATGTGGTACCCTAAAAAGCAATGACAATATCAGATTTTCTTAAATCTAACAAGTTGTAGTAATGTTCCCATGCTTTATGGATTCTTAGTGGACCTTTCCTCTTCGTTTTCACCTCACATTCTTTCGCCTGTTCTGCAATTAGCCACAAAAAACGTACGTCGTGTTTTGCTTTCTTTTACTTTTTAACTTCTCAAAGTAAATTATCGGTTAACTAGGAACACGCTTCAGCATGAGGCCGCTTAAGGCAGCCTACCGTCACGTCGTGCTTCACTTTTTCCATCAACGCCGGCTTCGGTTGTAACATCTTGATCTCGCCTTAAACCTCTTTACTACAACCTTGCTAAAAAGACTTGTGTAAACCTTATCTTCTGGGAACACCACGCACTGATGCACGAAACATACGTCCTGCTTTTCCTTCTTTTACTTTTTAATCTCTTTAAAGTAAGTCATCGTATAGATCCAGGATCGCGCTTTCACTTGAGACTACTTACGGCAGCTTACCGTCGTGCGCCGGTTTTTTAATAGAGACAGCCTTCGATAGTAATATCTGCAGCTTCCTTATCCATCATAAGAATAATAGTTGAGCATTGTTTTGCGGCTTCATTACTCAGTCACCTACAAAACTTCTATAGGGTGTCCAAAATAAAATGGGGTACATGGGGATATTGGAAAAGGTAAAAAAACTTTGTTATCTTAGAAAACTGTAAGATGTCCGTTTGAGCGCATTTTTACCTCTTCGCAGCGTTGCTTACAAAACTCCTACTTAGGGTTTGCTTTTTTTTACTTTTTGACTTCCTTAAGATAAGTTATCGTCGTTTTAGAGTCACGCTTTCACTTTCTCTAACAACGTCGCCTTCAACGGTAACACCTTACACTTACTCTTATTTGTAGTAAGAATAAGAGACAGAGCTGTAACCTTGATAAGATAAAACTCGTTCCCATAAACTTTATTAATTTCAGATTTAGAAATATTATCTTCTTAGCACGCTATGACCCCAACGTGCATTCTTTCATCGCTTTGGGGCTTCGTCACATATTCGCCTGCAAAACTCCTACGTCGTGCTTTTCATGGTTTTAACTTTTCGCTATCTTAAAGTAAGATATCGCGTTTATCTCTCCTCACTGATACCACCTTTGACGGTTACATTTTACATCTTTTTATCTACCGTAATAATAAAAATCGACTTGCGCACTCTTATATTCCGCGTTTGCTAAAATCTTAAAAACACTAAAACCGATTCCATAAGCTTTGCTTACTCGAACACCGTTCTCTGTTGGCACTGTGCGTACTCTTTAGTACTTCACTACTCCATGCTTTACCTTTCTAGTCGGTTACTACCATTGATCTAGAGTCGCGCTCTGCATTTCCACATGAGACCATCTACGTATAGCGGCTATCATTGCGTTTAATTTTTCTTAACAACCCCGGCTTTGACTGTAATATCCTTGAACGTTATTCTTATGTATTATAACGACTATTTCCCTCAGAAAATTTCAACTAATAAAAAGGCTTGCATTTTTGAATTTTAACCAATCGTGGATGTATTACAGCGATAATTGCACTAGTGCAAATTCTCGACAATTTTGTTGACAGCAACTGCCCCACAACTGTCAGATTTAATGACTTTTTTATTTCTTGGTGTTTTTAAATGATTTTCTATTTGGAAGTATTTTGTTGCAAATTTTCTTCGGGAAATAGCTTGACCAAATATCTCTCGTGCATGTCAAAATATTAAAACAGTGATTTGATATTACTTACGGTAATACTCGTGTTTAATACAGTAAAACCTCTCTATAGCGGACAGCGTCCGTGTTAAAAAAAATGTGTATAATACAGAGGTGTCCGCTATGTAGAGGTGTCCGACGAGAGAGGCTTCACTGTACTCATATACAGTTTTTATTATAATCTTAGAAATATGAAACTCCTTCCCATAAACATTAATCATTTCAAAGATGAATATTATCTCCTGATATGCCCGCCGTGTCTTAGGTCCACCATATCTTCCACATACCCACTCACTCCTTAGCTTTCACAATCATCATGCGATCCTGCAGAAAACATATACTATAGCGCATTTTGTGCCCTTTTACTTTTTAATTAGCCCAGTCAACGAAAGGGTTGTAGAGGACATGGAAGGGGGGAGAATTTTTTTCTTGAGGAATGTGTTGGGGGTAGTTAGGAGGCAAACATACTCGGAAACGGTGCAGCGTGCAGTAAAAAGTATTCCTTACAAAATAAAAGATAATTAAATTCCTTACAAGAATGTTTCTATTCATTTTCGTCCTATGTGTTACAGTTTCCGAGATATTCGCCAGCGAAAATCGATTATTTTAGAAAAACTTTTTTGCCTCACATTTTTCGTCAAACTTGTCCTTCTAACTCCTCAGCCTTATTTTTTACAGAAAAGTTGTCAGACAGGAAGTTGTAGAGCATTGAAGTTTCTTCAAGAATATGTAACGTTTACTAATTTATCTACGACAGGTCAGAAGTTACAGCAACCTGAAGTTTTCGGATAAATTTCGTGATTTCTCAAGAAAAGTCAATGAATGCCCGAAAGGGGGTTGTAGAGATATTTTTCTCTTAAGGAATGTAATGGTGGTAGTTAGGAGGCAAACATACTAAAAGTCCCCACCCCTAGTCCTGTCGCTTCAGGAGGGGGGTAGAAAAATCCCTTTTTTCGGTATTTTGCTTATAACTCGGAAACGGTGCATCGTACGGTAAAACGTCAAAACTTGTCCTTCTAACTCCTCAGCCTTATGTTTTCAGAAAGGTCGTCTGACGAGAAGTCGTAGAGCACTACATCTTCTTTCTAAATATGTATATTTACTAATTTATCTTCTACAGATCAAAAGTTACAGCAATTTGAAGTTTTCGGATAAATTTCGTGATTTCTCAAAAAAACTATGCTTTCGTTATTATCGTTATTTAATGTATTAAATACGATAACTCAAGGATTACGAATTGCTTTCCTACTTAAGCCAACTTCGCAGTTTGTTCATTGCAACAACATCGCCTTCGGTGGCAACACCTTAACTGTTCTTAGCTATTATGAGTATAAGAATCAAGCTTTATCTTGTTTATAGTCTCTTTCAGAGCTAACTTTCAGGCTTTTTCTTTGTAAACATTGCCGCCTTCGGCGCATTTAATGTGTGTCATGTTTTAGGAATTTTCGGTTGCCTTTTTCGTTCAGTCTGACGCTGCATTACAGAGATATTTCCATTACAGATTATACAAAAGTTTGTTACAGCTTTAATCCTACTATTATGTTTCTAACTTTTAAACAAGAAGATTTTTACAAGGGAGTTTTCAAGTTGATTTATGGAGTTGACCATGAAAGGATTTTTAATACACAAATTCATTTGGGATTTCTTTTAGCGCTCATAAATGACCCTATCCTCATTTTACAAAAACTGCAATTCTTTTCATTACAACTTTTAAAAGATACTTGAAATTTTCTAATTAGTCGTATTTTACGTATGCGCTGTTAACAACTGTAGATGTTAAAAGTTTGTTTACTGTATATAACTATTATTAAATGATAAACGCACGCAATTTAAAGTTAAAAACTTGCATAAGTTATCTAGGAACATATGGATTCAAGAATTCTTTATTATATCACACTATTAAATAATAAAAATCAAATGTCATAAATTAAATTTCTATTGTTATAAACGACAAGAATATTAGAAAACATTTTCAACTGAATATTACTATTCTCTATTATCCAACCTCCTGGCGTTTCTCTAATAGCTTTTCAACAAAAAAACTTTCTGTTCCTGTGTGAACATAATTGATTTTGTAACAAACTTACACTGAAATAAACTTTCGTGCAAATTATTTGACGGTTGCAGTTGTTACTTAATCAGTAATCACTGACGCACATGAATAAATCAACGACTATTATTTTTGTTTTCATAGGCAACCGGGATAGCTCGTGTTTTAAGACACCCGTTATATTTTTCCAAACCCTATTTAACACTTATTAATCCTTTTCTTGCAAATACTTGTATTTGTGCATTTTCTAAGCGCCTAAAATACAATTTTTCAGTGAAGTTTTATTCTCTAAAAACATCACTTAAATGAAAAACATTCGGTGATATTACAGTATCTTAATTATCTCTCTGACATTGCTGGTTATCCATTTCACAGACGCCGCAGTATCCGTTTTACAGTAGAGGAACGGGATTTCAGGGACCAGTATCAAAAGATGTACAATACATTGATATTAAGAAACACAAATGACGAACGAAAAATTGCCAAAAAGTAGTAGTATGAATCCAAATCAACATTCTCCAATAATTCGAAAATGTCAAATTTAACTAACAAAGAATGTAACAGCTTAAGATTCGTTTATCGTCTGAATATCTATCAATACTAGCCGCAGCTAGGGGTGGGCTTGTTAGATAGTGATGCTTACCCTAGACTCTTTATGTATATCACATCAAGCAAGTTAGACTTGACACTGTTTACTGAAACTTATGGAAAAAGAAGAATATGTAAGTTTTGGAAACTTTAAAACTACTGTTCGACAGTATTTACATTTTCAGAATCCCAAAGCACATTAGACAAAAAATACATTCATAGTCTCCTAAAACATAGCAGTATTTGTGTTAAGATCTAGGTTTGTTAGTACCTACCACACAGTGATTTAGAACAAGCATCTAGGGTGACAAAAATGAGATCCAACTAAGTAATTTAACTTGCTGAAATAGTTAGAATAGTGATCAGCAATCACTAAATGTTAAATAATCGCTAGTGTTATTGACGGAGAAAATACTCAAAGTTAAACCAAACGATAAACGCAACACGTTAGAGTAGATAATACTCGTATTTCCATTATCTTATAAGGCACCGTGAATTATTTTGATTATTCCTAATTAGTAAATGTACAGTGTTTGTTTCATAAAGAAACTGAGTCATATTCTCTAAGGCATGTAGTTATACGAGGGTGGTCTGAAAAGTTTCCGACCTCAACGTGAAGATGGCAGCACTCGTAAATAAAAGCTACTGAATTTCGTTGTTCATCTGTTGACAGTTACTCACCAAAGTTTCAGCCATTTTGGACGCGCAGTTTTTATGTAACAGTCGTTTGAGTGAGTTGATGTGAGTTTTTTTGTGAAAATGGACAAAATCGAGTATCGAGCTGTCATTAAATATTTGTTTTTGAAAGGCAATACGCCTTCGCAAATAAAAGATGAGTTGGATTCTGTGTATGGGGACTCTGCACCATCATTTACCACAGTGAAATTTTGGGCTGCTGAATTTAAACGTGGCCGTAAGAGCTTGGGAGACGATGAACGTTCGGGACGTCCAAAAACTGCAACTACCGACGAAAACATCGCCAAAGTTCACCAAATGGTGCTAGACGACCGCCGAATTAAAGTGAGAGAGATAGCAGAGGTTATGAACATGTCAAAAGAACGTGTTTGTCACATATTAAATCAACATTTAGGCATGAGAAAGCTGTCCGCGCGTTGGGTGCCGCGTTTGCTCACGTTAGACCAAAAACGTGTTTGAATGAATATTTCCAACGCTCTTTTGGCGCAGTTTAGGCGAAATAAATCCGAGTTTTGGCGCCGATTAATTACTGTAGATGAAACTTGGATACACCATTACACGCCCGAAACAAAAATACAGTCCAAACAGTGGACTGCAAAGGGGGAACCGGCTCCAAAAAAGCAAAAACTGTTTTTCGGCTGGGAAAGTGATGGCGACTGTTTTTTGGGATAGTCATGGAGTTATTTTAATCGATTATCTTCAAAAAGGAAAAACCATTACAGGAGCATACTATGCATCATTACTTGACAAGCTGAAGGCAGAACTTGCGAAAAAACGGCCACATTTGCAGAAAAAGAAAATCCTGTTTCACCAAGACAACTCACCGTCTCACACCTCAGCGGTTGCCATGGCGAAAATCCACGAATTACGGTTTGAACTGCTTGACCATCCGCCTTACTCACCAGATCTAGCCCCAAGCGACTTCTTTTTGTTCCCTCATCTAAAAATTGCGCTCGGAGGACAAAGATTTTCGTCAAATGAAGAGGCAATCACCTTCGTGAACAATTATTTTGCAGAGAAAAATGCCGAGTACTATTTGGACGGGTTACAGAGATGGGAGCATCGCTGGGAGAAGTGTGTAGAGTTACAAGGAGACTATGTTGAAAAATAAAAAAAAATTTTCAGAAAAAATGTCTTGTATCTTTGTTAGGTCGGAAACTTTTCAGACCACCCTCGTATACTGCACAGTTATTACGAGTATACTATAGTAAGGGTTCTTCCCCACTGTACAGCTTAACAAATTCATCCTTTCAATAAATTTTAGTAACCATTTCCAACCATTTTCAATACATTTACTTCTTTGGACAGGGGGGGCCTTCAAAGAGCTATAATAACCATAAGACGAAAAATAAATCAATGTATTGAAGCAAATGGTGGTCTTTTTGAGCATTTATGAAAAAATTAAAAATTTATTTATTTTTCTAATTTAATTTTAATAGTTGTTATTGTTATTAGCTTTCTCAGTATTTCAGTCTAGCTTTAGTTGTTGTAATTGTGAATTTTCCTTTTCGTTTGTTCAAATACATTTTAACGCAAACAAAATAATAAAATAAATTTAAATAAATTTAAACTGAGTATGTTTATCAAACCGAGTTTTACAGTTATGTTCATTTGTCTTAGCATATGAATCCTGATTAAGATATCCAGGACCGTACTAGCAAAAAATTGGACTATAAAAGAAGCATCATTTATCTACTACAAAACATAATTTTTTTAAAAAATAATATGGGATTATACATTTGAAAGCCAGTTTTAGACAAAAACGTAAAAAAATCCAGGTCCGTATTGAAAAAAATTGACCTGATGATGATATCTGAAATACGAAACGTCGTATTTAAAAATGATTACACAGTTTTAAAAAACATAAAAATGTGCTTAAATAATGTGTTATTAGTTTTTAAATAAATTTGAAAACAAAGGCGTAAATAATTAAAAAAGAAAAATTATTATTTCGGTTTTTCCCATAGATCTCCGAAAGTATTCAAAATTTTTAAACTTTTTAAACGGCGTGTTGTTAGGCACATAAATGCGCAACTTTGCAATAGTTTAAGCAAATTCGTATCTCTTACGGTTTTTGAGATCCCCATACAACTACTCGAATTTGTAACACCCTGTATACGTAAAGTCGTTAGATGGCAACATAATAACTGATCAATTCCAAATTGCTCTAAAACCCACAGGACATCAAGTGAGTTTTAATTAGTATACACAGCACTGTAGCTTTTTGATTTTTAAAAAAATATAAGCTCAGAAGATAAATTAGAATAAAGAACTAAAGAAAAGAAATCAAACGAACATGTATCATAATCTCTTCATTTGTTTATTAACTGAGGCCTTCTACAGCATGTGTACGAACACACTTCTTATTATTACTCTACATTTTGTACCTTTTTTCAAGGGCCACGCTGACAGGGCCGGCTGAAAGTTTTGCGGGGCCCAGGGCAGCAAAATTTTGCGGGACTCTTAAAATAAAAAAAGAAGAAGCACACTGCTTTTTTAGACATAATTTAATTTGTTTATTTTAAATATTTAGAAAAAATTAGAAATTTTATTTGTTCTGAACATATTGAACAATGAATTAATTATTTTTCTCTCAAGGCGCGGGGCCCTGGGTAGTTGCCCCGCAAACCCGGCTTTTCAGCCGGCCCTGCACGTTGATATTATTGAGATACAAGGAAAATGTATAGTCTAGAAGCTCAAAACTTTAGGAGTGTTCAAAGTAGTCCCCTCCAGCATCGATGCATTTTTGAAACCGAATGTTCCATAAGCGGAACGCAACATGCCACTCATTTTATTTTTTACTTACATATTCGTTTATTACGTATTATATTGCTATTGTATTATTTTGTATTTATACCTATTTCTATAAATAGCTAAGCTAAGCTGTTGGAATAAAGATGATTATTATTATTATTATTTTCTAAAATGGCGTCAAAGTACTCCCTAATAGCGACGTCAATCTCTTCTTTTGAAGTAGAACGACAATCACGTAACTCTCGTTTGAGGTTAGAAAAAACCAAAAGTTGCATATTGCGAGATCAGGCGAGTATAGCGGATGTTTAATAACCTTGATGTTATTTTCAAAAGTTCAAAGTGACCGCAGCGAAATAAAACGAAGCATTGTTATGATGGAGCATCAAGTCCTTGATTTTCAGGCCTTGGTGAACTTCAGGCAGACAATGTTGTTGTATAGCAGGATGTTTTGACAATCTTCTGTTCTTCCAACTTAATAGCTTTTACCAGACCTGTACTTCTAAAAAACGGCATATATTACATTCTTTTTGCAATGGTCAGCGTTGGGTCATCTTCTAACACCTATATTCTACCTTCTTGACGTGACGGTATAGGTTTCATCACCTGTTACATCAGTATTAAGTAATTAAAGAGTTTGCTGACTGATTCTTACATGATTAACTTTTTGGTGCTCCGTTAACTGATGTGGAAGCCAACGTGAAACAATTCAAACAATCAACTCTTCATGAAGAATTTTATTTATTGCTGCAGATAGGCCTCTATCGCTTGGTAGGTGCACCGATTGTCATCTGTTATCATTTTACGAACGCAGGCCACGTTTTTCGGAGTTACTGCTGAACAAGACCTTCCCGTATGTTTTCTATTGTGTAGCGAATTACATTCCCTGGTAAATTCTCTAAACCACCTAAAGACAGTATCCCGAGATGGTGCTTCATCGCCAAATGTCAAATGACCTTTGAAACCTGTCATTTTCTCTTTTTGGTTTTCATCTTTTATTCTCGTCATATTTACAGAACCTTTCATTTTTTTTCTCTATAGACGTTCCACTTGATTTCCTATTATGGATATAGGAACTCGGTATAAACCAAGAATAGCAGACTTTGGAAAATTGTGATTATATCTTTTTTTGTTTTTATGGTTTCATCAGGTAACGCTGACTTACATCTTAGTCTTTGGATTTGTATGTCGTATATTAGACGGGATGCTACATCAAACTAGAATACGTATTTGTTTTCTGTAATTTGCCAATTGCAAATGTCATTGTCTTGCATTTAGCAATTTAGTTAATCTTGTGCTGAAATTTGTTGTATTGTTCTACATTTTTTCTTTCTAATTGCACTTACTGCACGAAAAACTCTTTTTCAAGACTAAAGTTGTAGGGTTATTTACAACTAATTTTAACTTATTAATTCTTAAAGAAACATAAGATTAGTCAACCATTGTAACATGTAACGTAACAAACATTCTAATACATATCCTGTATTTCAAAAGGCGGCAAATACAGCCGAAAGCATGATTTCACAGCCCACTGGACCCAGAAACATTTATGATTACTTTGTATTTTTTAATCTTATAGTAAAAACAACTTTTAGCAGATCAGGACGCTTACTAGTTTTTTTAAGATTTGGTAATAAATAACTTGTATGTTAACTAGATGATAGCAAAAGCTACACTAGACTGCAATGGATAAAAAAGAAAAATTATAAACTACTCAAAAATGAATAGGGATATTTGTATATTATGGTCTTTAAAGAATGATACAACATTGTGTCTTGGAAAAATACATTTGTGAATATTCTGTTGTTAATTATTTGAAAAAATGTTGCATATTGGACATGAGATAATCAAGTAAAATAGCAGTAATTAAAAATAAACACGGCAACAAAAAATTATAACACTTGTAACAATAGAAATTCAAGATATTAATAAGTGGTTGCATTTCCACGGGCATCAATAACTGCTTGGTACCTTCGAGGCCTACTTTTAATGCAGTTGTCAATATGCTTTTGTGGTATTTTGTGCCAAAGAATTTGTAATACCGCTAAAGCTGCTGAATAGTGGCTGGTTCAAGGTGATTGTCCAGTCGTCTCTAAAGCATGTCCCATATGTGCTCAATTTCGTTTAGATTAGGTAAAATTGCATTCTGAACAATACGAGCACGGCGCGGCCTAGCTTTATCAGCAAGAAAAACCAGGGTTTTTCCGCCAACAGTATTGGCCTGATTTAATACCTGGTTAAGAATGATGTCTTGAACTCATCATTGAACAATATGGAGGTCGGCTCGCTACCCAAAAGATACTCTTGCCCAAATCATAATTTTGCCACCCCCGTAAGAAATGAATGGGCGGGTAAATTGTGGTAACGTGCAATGTCCTGCATTACAATATACCCTCTGACGACGACTATCGTTTTTGAGACAAAATCGCGACGTAAGTGTATACAATATATCATACCAAGGCGTATCCTCCCGTAGTCTTACTCTTCCCCAGTGCATCCTCTGACTTCGATACGTTGGAGTTCTTGCCGGACATCTCAGAGGACTATATGATGCCAGTTTTACCTCGTACGGTTGAGTCAAATCAGGGCCAGATTTACTCTGGTGGAGGTCTCTAGGCAAAAATTGGTGGTGGCCCCCATGTAAGGGCAGAATTTCCTAAAAAATTAAATTCTTAAAAATTTGTGAAGGTATACAAAATCGAATCAAAAAGTATTCCTTAAAAATCATACTTTTAATTTATATATAAATAAAAAAGATTAAAAGAATTTGTTCTTTTCTCTCCCTATTTATTGATCTCTGTTCTTTATAATGCAAACATAAAATTTTTTGTTGGAGGCCCTATTTTGGTGGAGACTCCTAAGCACTGCCTTGATTACCTACACGGTAAATCCGGCCTTAATAAGATGGGAAGACTTTTCGTTTGTTCAAATATCTAACAAATTCGGTCTTAACCAAGGTAAAATTTTTGAAGATTTCGTTTCGTCATATAAATTGACATGCCTGAAATTTTCTTTTATGTACTGTGATTAGCTTGAGAAAATCACAACCGAAAATTACCAGATAATACTCCTATTATATTCCTTCTATACGAGTACAAAACCAAATTTTTGTTTCCTATCTTGATCATCGCGCAGTGCTTTGCATAAACACAAATATAAATTGAACCCACATAAAGATTATTACTGATTTCCAAAACAAAGGAAGAAATCGTCCATTCGCAATAAAGAATTATAATAAAACATCTACTAAAAGAATAGAAAAAGCAAACAACAATCTTTGATTTGAAAAACTAATCAGCTAAGAGGATGACTGTAGTAAATATAGCCATGTGTGCACAATCTAAACAGTTATTTAACGGTGGAAATGGCAAAGGAGATGCGAAACAAAACAAATCAGAAAGTGAAGAAGTTGAAACGCGGTTGTGTTGTAGCTTAGGCTCATACAATTTCTGAGTTGTACTAACGACAATGATGAAACAATTTAAATATATGCGTTTTGTATGCATGTGCGCTTTTTGGATAAATACTTGAAATAAACTTTCCACTTTTAGATGTTTCTCGATATTTTGATCTTCTGAGTTTGAATCTTGTCCACAGTCCACTAAACACTCCGTAATCAAAAAAGACTTAGAAATATACTTACATTGATTGATGTTTTCTGTAATTATTTACAGATTTGAAAGTTGAATTTTATACCGTTACTACCTATTTTTCTTCTCTATCCATATGAAAATGTAAAAGTGTTCAATCTTGACTCAGGAAAACTACCGAAAGATATACGTTCTTCTAGAATAAGAAAATAAAAGACTAATTGTAAGCCCCACATTACAAACGAAGTTGCAACACCCTCAGTTAGGTAAAATTCTATTATCTATTGTAAACGAAATATTGAAAAACCGCTATATCAGCTGAAAACTTACAATTAGATGAGACAAAAAGAAAAGTTTCGTGTTTGCTTATACCTACCTGTATAAAATGTAACTTTAAAAAACTTCATTAATGTAAACTTAACATCAACATTCTTAATGCCTACCTATTAAAATACTTTTGTTTTATTATTACTTTGTTTTAATTAAAAATGTGCAAAGGCTTTTTAAAAGATCCAATTTATACTGAAAATATTTAGACGGGTTGTGATTATCTCAAATAAGTACATTTATCAGGTACCAAATTTATTTGAAATTAAGGAAGTAAAATGACAAAAAGATAGAATTAATTCAGGTGTGAAATATAATATTAAATACGACGGATGGATTTGAAGAGATTCGAGAATGAATGGTAATTATAATAAGTAATTAATAAATCGGCGTTCCAATTAAGTAAGAGCACTTAATTAACTTACTAATCGGATCTTGAGCGCTCTAGTTCCGTCTTCGGCAACGCGAAACGCCCAAGGGATCTACAAAACACTATCACGAAGCTCAAACTTTTTTAAAAGCTTATTATCGGATCCCCTCCGGCGGGGCTTTTATTTTTTCTCATGTTCTTAACACTTTTTAAAACTATATTATACTTTTTTTATCTTTTTACGAAGGAAACGCTTCGAGATTCTTAAACTGTATCCGTTTATCAAGCGTCTTGACAACGGATGCGTGTTGCAAATTAAAGGAAATCGTATCAGTTTTAAATTCCATTTTCTTACAATTTATAAACATCAAAGATCATGTAAACAATATTATCATTATTCTTTCAAGAAATAATTATATCTTGCTACCTATAAGTTAAGTTTTCGGAATCCCGTCACGATTAAATCAAGGTCAAAATTTAAGAATTAAAGAAAACTAATTAATTTAGTAAGAGCTAATTGCACAAACCAACTTCTTTAGAAACTGATGATTCTGTAATATGTACTTTTACAGTTAGATTTTTAAAAAGCTGCTCCAAATAACGATAATAAAAAAAGGAAAAATCCCACATAAAGTAAAAATACAGTTAGAATGAATAAAAGTAAGGAAAATATATATGTAGCCCTGGGAAGGCTGTGGGAATTAAAAATCTGCTGTTTTCCCGGCGAGAGAAAGAACGTTAGATTTTCCCCTTATATCTGAAAAGGAAGAAAAAAGAAGAGCTACTTAAGAATTTAAAATTCTTTTAGGTGAAATCCTGCGAGTGTAGCACTTACAGAGGATGGAGTCGGATCTATGAAATGGCATTTTAAGTTGGATTAGGTTCAAATTTAAAACACTGCCAATAATACGCAGCCAAAAGGAATGAATACCGTCGCGATTTTTACGGCTTTTTATTTTCTTTAAAAGAATTTTTATTATCTTTAATCACGTTTTACCAAAGATTCTTAAATCCATCCAGGATTTCTTCTAATTCAAAGTACATCCGACTTTTTCAATAAAAATTCTTAAATTTTTCCACAGAATAGCTTTAACAAAATGACAAACAAATAAGATAAAAAAAAATATTTTTTGTAATTGAAATTCTGTTATTACTGTAAAATTAAAGTAATAAATATACGAAATAACTAATAATCTTTCGTTCCTGTATTAAAAAAGATAATGCCAAACAACCAAAATAACGTTGAAGAACTTATTAGTTATTACCTACTTGTAATAGAAATTTTACAAAAGGGTATTCAGTGGATTAATTCATATGGTGTATTACAGCATATTTTACCCGTTTAAAAGTAATTTATTGTCGAGACATATTTCTATTCCTTCATATCTCGAATTAACGAATTAATGCAATGTGCAGGCAACCCACGCTACACGCAAGCGTACGGATAGCTGCCTAACCTTAACTATTTTGAAAATGATTTGTAAATAAATTTTCGTAACTATTCGCGAATTATAAAATTATTTTAATTTAAAATATTTTAAAAATCAATAATAAAATGCAAATAATAAATAATTGTGTCCTACTATTAAAGGCAGAGAAGTCCGACGAATCTACAGATAAATATGAGGTTATGTTAACAGAGAGGGGTTTCACAGTAAAACATTTAAAAACTTTAGAATTCGTTTACAAAAGTTTAAATGAATTAAAAGAAAAATTGGAAAATCCTCAAAACTACAATGGAATTATTTTTACAACTCCTCGAAGTGTAAGAGCAGTTAAAGAAGCTATTGGTAATGAATGTCTTCGTTCTGAATGGAAAGACGGTCATAAATTAAATTATGTTGTTGGAGAAGCAACATTTAATGCTGCATTAAATGAATTAGGTTTAAGATGTAAAGGGCAAGAATCTGGCAATGCAAATAATTTAGCTGAGTTAATATTATGTGGTAAAATAAATCTATAAGCCCAAATTTACTGTTTCATTTATAAACAAATTTTTAGATAAAGATGAAATTTCCAAACGATTTCTATTCCCATGTGGAAACCTTAAGACTGATACATTAATAAATCGATTAAGCGAGCAGAAAATAGACGTAGAAGCTGTTACAGTATACGATACAGTTCCAAGCTGTTCTCTAGATGAAGATTTTTGTTATTTAACTTCAGATTTTACGGAAGTTCCAGAATATTTTGCTTATTTTAGTCCTTCTGGTGTACATAATACAGTTAAATACATTGAAAAATTGGAAAAATACTTACATTTAATAAAAGTAACTTATGACAAGTTATTAATTATCTATCTTATACTAAATAGATGTTTTTCAGTTTATTGCAATTGGACCTACAACAGAGAATGCTTTAAAACAGGCAAATCTACCAGTTAGAGCAGTTGCAATCAAACCAACACCACATGATTTACTAAATGCAATATTAAGTTGATCAGATGTTTATGATTTGTTTTATTAATATTATATTGTTAAAAATATTTTACAGGTATTGTTGAGAAGCATAATATTAAATGCATAACTATTTGTTATTTTCATATTTACCACAGTAGGATGATCTCTGTCAGATACCTATTACCAATCTGATTGTCTTGTCCATTTTAATTCTTTTGTTCATTCACATGCCCACTTGTTTTGTACTTCATACTTTGCTTTCTGCTTCCTAATAGTATAGGACAGAGTTTACTGCGCTGAGTTTATAGGAAAGTCGATTTCCTTATTTATTTGAACATAACATACTTGTTTAGAAAAACATGTATCTTCAACTAAAAGGAGGCTAAATACAGATCTACTACATAGGCTGCATTGCAGGAAATGGGCACTTACCCTATAGACATTGAAGAAATTCAAACAACTGCAAAGAGTATTAATTTCCAAGTACAAATAAAATCATGCCTATCCCTATAGATAACCCTAAATGTCTACTTTATGCATTTGTTGCATGTTTTTGTAAACATAGATGGATATCTATTATGTGTTTTATGCCGAAACTGATTAATATAAAGCTTTAACTATTACAGTGTGTCAGTTGAAAAAGTTGTGCATTGACTATATGTCCAAAACTAAAACATCTGGGAATGCAAAGCATAACCACAACAAACTCCGTTTTGTTACTTTTTTCAAATCTCTGCGGCCATTTTGACCATTTTCCCAAGGTGATATCAAAAAACTAAAAGTATATGTATCTCTTATTTTTTTCATGTAGAATACGATTCTAAAGTAAAAACAAAATTTTTGAAGATTTTTAATATTTCGCTGATAATTTTGACCATGTTCCTGAAGAAATATCAAAAAACAAAGACACCATGTGGTCTTTAGTTTTTGATGTAGAATCTAAATCAGAAGTCAAAATTTGGAAATTTAAAAAAGGTGCAAACAGACTTTGCAAATTCAGAAATAGTTTGTTGAAAATTTCAGTAATATGAAAGAGGAACTAGAATGATATAATATGTGATACCTTTTCATTTACACTCTAAGCCACAGCCACCTTGGCTAAAGAATCTTAAATGGCAACCCCTCACTTGCAATACCTCGTTAGAAAGAGAATAATTGAAATTTTGTAGTGAAAATTCAAATTGGCCTACTTGGTCTAAAGTTATACCACAAAACATCTTGTTTTACTACTGAATATAAATCACATATTTTATGTAAATTGTCATAATGCACGTTTCAGATGCATGGAAATATTTTTTATTGAATAATACAACTTGAATGTGAGTTGCTGCATTAGGCACTGTCTTGAAAGAATTTTGACATTTGGATAACAGTTCAATTTACACTATTCATTTAGAAATTGCCACCTTATGACCAAATAGGCTAATTTGGATGTTCTTTCACTAAAAGATTGCAGTTGTTATTTCTTTTTTAACAAGGTATTGTAAGTGAGAGGATTGTCATTTAACATTTTTTAGTCAACATTGCTAGGGTTTAGAGGGTAGGCAAAAGAATGCATTACTTACTACATCATTCTAGCTTCCCTTTTTGCATTACCAAATCGGTCTGGAGTGATTTTTGATGTCTTCTTTAGTTTTGGACATATTTATAGCCAATACAACATTTTAGATTGACACACTGTATGTTTAAATCAATATTGTATCAAAAGAAATAGCTAGTTATAGTGTTTACAAGGATAGCATAGGTTATAGAGAAGGATAGTTTACATTTGTCATGGAATGGCTCCATTTTATGTTCATATTAATAAAGTGTTTAAAGAATTTATAACTGAAAAATCTATCAATTTATTGGAAATTGTGATCAGTTATATTTATTGCACGGGAAGGTTACATACATCAGTGGTTAATTTAAATAGGTTTTGTGCAAGTAACTGTTAATTATTTATAATATTTAGTTTTATTTGCATAACTTCAAAAGGTAAGATGACTTTTGCCTATAATATGAATATGAAATTAAAATTTCATTTGAATGTGTTCTAGTCTACCAGATGGCGCAAGCAGTTTAAAACAGCAACAGACTTGCATAATAAATTAAAAAACCATGATTGAAGAATCATCAAAAGTTGCAAAGCAAATACCTGCTGCAACAACAGCAAGAACTGAATTAAAGAGGACAGCAACTAATATGTCTGCAGAAGATGCAGTAAGCAAACCAAGGATTTTAAAACCGGCAAAACCTACATCATATGATTACAAGGCCAGATATAATTTGTTGAATGAAATGCACACAAATCTAGTCCAAGTTCATAAACCAACAAAACAAAAATTAGTGAATGTTGGAAAGGACTTGGAGGGAAATAAAAGTCAATTACAAACAGCACACATAAAGACTATCGAAGAGTTTACAAAGTGCAGCATAGATTTAGAACAGTTGGTAAAGGAATATCAAGAATTACAAAATGATATGTATTTCTAAATGTAATCCCAACCAGTTTTATTTAAATTATTAATAGCATTAAAAATTAGATCGATAGTTCTTGGAATCATACCTCACTTTGCATTGTGTACTTTTTCCCAAAACATGTTTCTTAATATGCAAAGACCCAACCATCCAGAGCACTCTGAACTAGCTCAGCAAGTTATTTTCTTGAGGTTGATGTACATCAGTGTAGCCAGCTGTATGATAATTATCGTACGGGTATGATAAAATGAGCTTTGGTAGCATAGGAAATAAACTAGATATCATACACTAAAGTATGATCATTTTAGGCGGCTTCTTCTAATACTGCAGGATGTAGGGTCAGCAGTTACTGCATTTATGATCTCTTCAAGATCAACATTTCTATTTCAACCAACATAATGAATTTTCCAAATTCACATAGATTATTGTGAATTCTTATAAAAACTAGATGATCTAGATGTCTATGATGTGGATATCACTGACAGTACCTATTCTTCAGCTGCAGCTGCTGCATTTCCATGACGTATTCCATAAATAAAATGCATATCAGTATATTTGCGATTAGTATACTCATTATTATTAGGTAATTTTGTTCCACTCTTTGAGGAGACATTTTTTAAGTTGTCTTTACTGGCAATCTGATGTTTTCTTATTTTCACTTCCAATTTCGTTCCACGTCTAATTTGACAAACATTGTAATGTAACCCTGCATTACATATAATCCTGACTCTAGTTTAACTAGGGCTTTAATAGTCCTGGGCTGGCTAGATTCAGTTGGTGGCCTTGAGGGAAGATAAGGAGATTATATATACAATAAAACATCAAACTTAGTCTATACATATATTTAAAAAACAAGAATAGGGCGCCAGTGTCTTTTCTTATGAAAAAAAAACCATGAAAGATCAAGTATAAAAAATTCAGTAATGTCAAGAAATTGCTACTTAATTATCTACATAAGAATTAACAATAAAATTTTTATAACAAGGAACTGTCAAGTGCAAATATATTTAAATAATAGTTCAGTAAGATAAATGTAAGCATTTACAAATACATTAGCGTATAATTCACAATTCATAAAAATGATCAAGTAAAAATATTGGATTATCATCAATCACCACACACTTGGTAATCTAAACTACAATAGAGGATAATTTTTAAAACTTCGAATCAAATAAAATTTCAACAAATGAAATCTAAGATCCAAACTTTTATCTATAAACTTGTAATAAATAAGAAAGTTACCACTGTAATATCACTTGACCGCTACTAATAATGTTTAATAATGAATAAGAAAGCTCATCAAAATATGAAGTTAAAAAAATGAAAATGAGAATTAAAGAAACACAACTTACCCCGAAGAATCCCACTGCGATACAGATCTGATCGTAGTTGTGATAAATCAATTTTACGGAAACAACAGAAATTTTAATAAACGTTCCATGTTCTAATAAGAAATTTAGAATGAACAAAAATTAAATTTGTATGGTAAGCATACAAAATCTGAGTCATCAGAAGCATTTATACAAAAAATTATTATATAAATTGTTTTAGGATAAAAACAATTTTAACAAGTGTTAGGGATCGACAATTCTCCATAAAATTATTTGTATTTAGAAATGTTAAATTTTATTAAAAATTAGGTGCTGTTCCCATATCACGGGCAGACCGTTACGCACAACCCAGATTGAGATTGTTCTTAGGATGTTTTGCTCCAAGATTTTTGTTGAGGAACTGCATGCTATCAGGAGCTTCAAACTTAATCCACGAAGATAATTTCCATAAAAACTATCGCATTGATCCAGAAACCAAGAAAAAGCTGAGTACAAAACACCTATCAACATCCGCAAGGAAAACAAGAAAGAAGGAAACTTACCCCGATACATAGGCTTTTCACACAACAACCATCGACTCTTGGGTTGATAATCAGAGCTACCAAGGCTCCCCTTATGTAGTTATTAAATTATGTGTTATTGTGGCAAACATAAGCATGTACATAGCTGATAATAACATAACTGAATATATTTCAGACATAACAATTTCACAAAAACTATCATGGCCAACCCTCATGTATGAAGATAACAGACGATGCTGTATAAATCCTTGAATGACCATAAGAACTCATAAGATTTGAATGCAGAGTTAAAAGTTAGAAAAAACTCAAGCAAATATATAGTATACCCATTTTACAGATCCTCCCCTGAATGTTTGGGAATAGCCAATACGTCTTACAATTCAGAACCAGCTGAACTGAACCGTAGTTTGCTGTGAATTTAAAAATTGACATAAGTTAACTGTTTGACATTTACTACATTGTATATGTATAATGTACAATGTATATTTTTGTCTCTCTTGTTTGACAAGTGTGTCTCCACTCTACCCATTAGAAAAATGACATTTAATAAAACAATATCAAGGCACACTAATACAAACATGATCTGTTTTGTTTTTAAAATCTGCAATTACACAAAGATATCTCTGAATTGTAAGGCATGTTGCCTATTCCTAAACATTCAGGGAAGGACCTGTAAAATGTGCATACTGCATACAACAAGGAATGTTTCAATACTGTTGGCCTGTACCTATTATTATTATTATTACCAAGCACTAGGGCTTCTCAGCAGCGTATAGATATTTATTTAGCGCTGGTGAATTTTTATAAATATGTCTTTGAGGAGCATTTGTATAGTGAAAGGGTGCCGTGCAAATAACGAAACGTTTAATGTACATTTTTTTAAAGTTCCCAAGAATAAACACAAGGTAAGGAACAAAAGTTTTGTTACTTCCGATTAACTATAATGATGATGATAAATATTGTAGATATGAAGAACGGGCATGTTTTAGCGGAGTCTATGATGTGTACCAAAATAACTTAAGATGTGTTGGTGCAAAGTTCATATTATAAGATCTGCTCAGCACATTTTGAAGACCATCTCACTAAAGGTAGAAATAAGAAATGTCTTACTGCAAATGCGATATCAACAATAATAACCCAGCAAGCAGCAGAACAAGATACAAGTCAGGTGCTGTTAGGTATGCATATTGAATAAGCTTTTAATAAATATCGTAGTAGTATTTACTAATTCAACTCATCTAACGATGACTGTTAAGTAATTCATTATTTATACTTTTGAAATAATCACAAATATATATTTATATCATTACTAAAATTCATTAAATTGCAAGAGGAATATTTGTAGTATCCCTATTTAAGAATTTTTTAATACTTTAATTTTCTATTTTATTATAGAGATAAACGATATTTCAAATGATATAATTTAAATGAAACAAATTTAAAGCTATTTCTAAATTTAATAAACAAACAAGTGTTGTTTAAAGTAAGATTATAATGTTTGCTTGTATATTGACTGTTAATGTTTTTACATATTTCATGTATAACAGATTCTGATGTGCATATACAAGTACCACCTACAACAGAACCTCTTGATCTTGCCATAGTACCTAATATGTCTCCACCAACATCTCAGCATATCCAAATCTCAAGTCATTGAGCAAGAGGACACCGAGAAAAAAAGCATTGCAGCTTAAGGTTCGTTCATTACAACAACAAGTTCAGTCATTGAGGAAACAGCTGCAGATTGCTAATCAACCACTGCAAGACTATTTTCAACAATAGCACTATTGTTATGATTTTGATTTTTAAATTGAACTTTCACAGAGAACCAATCTGTCAAAACAAATTTCTAAATTAGTTCCAACGGCTCTAACAAAGTATCAGAAATTCATATATAATGTGGTTTGTGGGAAAGTAAGTCATTTCAAATCATAACAAATTAATTATGTCAATGGATATAAAAACTACAAATTGAAATTCAGCATAAGTCAGTCCTGGATTATTTAGTAATTAGTTTAGAAACATAAAATATTTTCAAACTGTACAATAAGTTAATTATTATAGTTAGCAGTTGTATCATATTGCATGTAATTTTGACTTATTTTATTTAAATTTTATAAAACAAGAGAAATAATATTAATGTAATTGTCGATAAAAAAACAATAGTTGTACATAATACATGTATAAATAAATAATTTTTTTATAAGTAATATGAAAACGACCAATTTATTTTTTTGATTTATTTAAATGTAACCATTGAAGATAGATATTTGTGTACAAGAACAAGAATGTATCTAAAATGTATTGTGATAAATTTGATTTCTTTGGATATTTGTGCATGATTTACATCCTCATCTTTAATTTAACACAATGCCATTATAAATTTGGTAAAATGAAATTTAATAACAAACAATGCAATGGTAACCTTTCTAGTAATTCATAATGTCTATAAATAAATCTACGCACTCCATTGATACAAGCGCAGCGCCACCAATTCAAAATATCGGTACTACCAGCCAGCTCTTAATTCAAGGTCACCGGCCGGCGTTTGAAAAGAACAAAAGATTTTTGAAGAGTTGTTCTACTTGTCAATATCTATACGCTGTTCTCAGCTTAGTTTTAACTCTGCTGTTCTTTGATTCGTTTGTTTATAGCCTCTATTACAAAATAATTCCTGAAGTCAGCCCTTGATGAAATAAAAAAAAAGTTTAGCTGGCAATAGTCGATCAAAGAACTACATGTAGAATTTCATGTAAGATTGATGTAGAAATGTTCCAAAAAATTCATGCAAAAATTGTAGTAATACAAGCTTAAATCGTTGATTGATGGCAATGAACGCTTAATTCTTTTAACAAAGCTTGACGTGAAATCCAGAAATTATGTTGGTTATCGTTGTTTATTTTAGTGAATTTCTATATTCCAATATATTATATTATTATTATTATTATTATATTTTAAATATATTATATCCCATTGCTAGCATTGAAATCACTATAAATCCACATGAATGACCTTGAGAAATAGAACTTGGTCTATTCATCAATTTTTACATGAAGAAAAGAGTCACTATACACGATCAAATGACATTTTGTTTAAAGATTCATGTAATTTTCATGAAATTTATTATTGTCTATTGCGGCCTTTTCTGACTTGTTTAGTTAAATGATCGACTTGTTCATTGCTCTCAGAACTGCTGTATCCTGGCACCTAATTAGATCAGTTTAACTGTATTCTGGTCTGCATGAAGTTTTGACGTCACCTTGGTTGCACATCATGAATTCCTAGTACTCTCTGTCTGAAGCCTATATAAATGAAACAAATGTAAACAAGATCAATTAACAAATTACAATGTGTTATTTCAAATCTCTCTGTTGATGGTTAACTTGAAAGATTTTATACAAGTGAACATTTTAGTAGTGCAGTCTGGATAATAATGGCAACATAAAAGGCGTATTTAGATTTATTCATTGTTCTCATTTTTGACACTTTAATGGTAACACTAATTATACAAATCTGATAGCTTTATCATTGCCTACTGTCTTTTTGCAGTCATGGATCTTACAGTTTAAAAATAAATAATTGACTCAGATGATGACACCTGCTACTAATACACATTTAATGTAAATAGCACATACCGAACAAAACCATACTGGGCCAACAGGAGTTCGAGCTCAAAATTGGGAAGGAACTTATGGGTTTTGGATTGAATTCACGAAGCCATATGATCCAGTGTGTCTGCATTTAAAAAAAAGTAAAGAATTTGGCTCGCTACTATTTAGATATTTATTACATCTTATTTTTACAAGTCAATTAAAAAAAATTATATTTACATCATTTTACATACTAAATTAAAAAACAAAACTACAATATAATTTACACATTATATCATTGTATCACATGAGCAAAATTACTTAACTTCTAATTACACTACACTAAAAAAAACTAAAAATCATTGGAATAATAGTAACTGCAAGGCACATTTCTGAACAAAATTCAGCCTTATTTGGTTTACAAACTAAATTCCTCATGATACCTTTTATAGGTTTTGTTACTACACTTGAAATCCATACCTGTATTTATCAATCTTATTACATAAATCTCTTACGCTTTGATCATCATCATGCACTTCTTGCAAATAATATAACCTCAACTTGCTTTGATTATGACATTCAAGAATTTCCCATTTTTGGAAAAGCTTAAATGCATTCTTTATGGAATCACTAGAAACACTTTCATCTGCAACATAATAAAATTTATTAAGACAATTTATTAGAGAAACCTTCATTAATAACTTACCATAAACCAAAGACCCAGCACCCAACTGTAACCTCATCTCACTTATAATTTCTCTAACTAGATCATTTTCAAGAAGTGGTCGTCCAACTATTTTATCTAAACAAAACGCACTCACAGAGTACGATTCAATGAGTGGCATTAATAATCCTTTAACGAATTTAAGATATTCCAATGACTCTTCTTTATCATTAATTGTAAGCCGTTTGGATACATGTTGTTCACTGGACTCATCAAATAATTGTTCAGCAATTCTTCTACCTCGTTGTGCTTCTAAAGAGTTGGTTAAATCCTAATACAATTAAAATTAGAATTCTAAGCAAAATTATTTCCTACACATTTAACTTACCGGTAAAAAGATTTCTTTATTAATTATTAAATCTTCGATGCAATTAATAATAGCAGTTTCTAAACCTTGGCAAGGCTTACAAAAAATAAATTCGTATTGTAAGATATCACAAATATTAAGACATGCTTGTACCAAATCATCTTGGAAAACAAATCCCAGTCTAGAATCTAACGAGTCTAGTGCAATTGCAATGACAGATTCTAACGCATAGAAAGTTGTAAGTATGTTACTATAATAATTCAGTTCAATTACATTTGGTAACTGTGCTATTGGTTTAATTACATCTTCGTTGTTTACTTTTTCTTTACGTACTAAACCAGGGCCTAATATGTCAATCTGAAATAAACAATGTTTTAATAGAATGGCATTAGAAAATCTTCAAGATGTTAAAAGGAAATAATGTTTGATGTTTCATTGATTTGGAATGTAACATGGAATGACATAGAAATGAGGACTGTAGAAAAAAAACGATACTGAAGATTTACTTACCGAATATGTAATGACATCTAAAGAATCACCACTAAAACCAATATCTTTCTGCTGCTTTTCTAATTCATTCCTTAATTCATCTAAAGCTGCTGATAGATCTTCTAATCTTACACCGTTCCTAAATTTATGTAGTAACAAAAATGCAACTGCATTGGTAGACATTATAGTTGTCGAACGAGCACAATCTGCACACAAAATTAAAAGCTTTACTTTGTAATTACGCACAATAAATTGTTTATTTTGCAATCATCACTTACCATATATAACGTGCCTTGAAATCTTTTCAACCAAATGCTTATATTCATCTGAAACGACATCTGTACCATACAAACTAGTAGTTGAAGGATTCGATCTCAATTTTCTAACTGATTGTGTATTATTTTGCACTTTACCAGTATTAAATGTTTTAACCAATTCCTTTAAAACAAACATTAAATTTCATTCCACAAGAATTAATTATTTCTCATTACCCTAAATGAAAATGGTTGATTAAAATCAACTCGAACCATTCCATAATTGCTATTAAGAACATGCCAAATGGCTTTCATAGCTGACCCAAATGTTTCCATTTGTTTAGGTTGTCCTAATTGTTCTCTAATGAAATTTCCATCTACTAGTTTCTCATAATTTATACTAACAGGTACTAAAAGTGCATCTTCAATGGTGCCATTCATTAATGCATCAAGTACAATACTGAATATTCCATACTTTGGCATCAAGGGTTTACCCGTTCTCGTTCGACCACCTTCCAAGAAAAATTCTAAATTATGTTTGGCTTTTAAACCAGCATTCATGTAAGATTGTAGTAGTGCTTTGTACACATGATCCTTTTGACCCATAACTGGATCTATTCTACGTTTTATATAAAATGCCCCCAATCCTCTTAAAAGAGATCTGAAAAAGATCCTCATGAATTTGAATTAAAAAACAAAAATATTCAAAAACAAACCCAAAAATAGGAATCCTTAAGTTATCGCCAGCAGCGATTAATGGACACTGAATACTATTATTTAATAAAATAAAAGAAATCATAACATAGTCTAAATGAGACCGATGCATTGGTAAGAAGATTAATGGTAACCCACTCTTTCCAGCTTCTTTAAGCATTTTAATTTGACCAGAATGTACAACTACAGCACCGAGGAAGCATGGTAGAAGTTTGTACAAAACCCATGATGTGAATCTATAATTTAAAAAATTAAAAATGTTACAACGAAAGATATTTCTAAAGCAATAAAACACACTTTAACAGAAAATCCGACATGGTTGATCTCATATCCTTCAATAATTTTCTTGCACGTCGTTCATTATTTTTCAATAATTGCATATAGTATTCATCATCACTGTTATCAGAATCTTGAAATTGCTGTATGGTTGTTTTTTCAATCGCATCTTGAAATCGATCATCTTGTAAAACAGCATTAGCAACTTGTTTGTATCCAAAGGTTTTTGCTTCGTAAACTTGTGCCAGATGTGCAAACGTTCGATGAAAAAATCCATTTTTTGTTACTGCAGGATATTCGTAAAGGATATTCTTGAGTCCTAGATGTTTTGTTGTTTTATTAACCAAGGAGTCCTAAAACAAACTCAATGATTTTAATGACCTAGTAAATTAAAGAAATCTAAACATATTTTGAACAATATGTATAATGTTGATTTAACCTACAGGAAAATAGTAAATGTTAAATGAAAAATAAAATTAAAATTAGATTTAAAATAATATGTATAAATCGTAATTTCAGTAAAATATTTACAGAATGATTCTCTAAAAAACCACGCCACTCCATTTCTAAAATAACACACTAGGACTATATTTAAATTTACTGTTTCAAAGTGTAGGATGACAAAACTAAAAATAAAAGATTCTAACATTTGCTTTAATCGGAACAAACATCAAAGGCATTGAATTGACAGCAAAAAGAAGAGAAGCAGTATACTACAAAGATAAAATCTTCAAGAGAATCAGTGCAAAGTAACATTAATACTGCACTTTAAGCAAATGAATGTGTCCAAATGCTTTTGATTCTCAGATTAGAATAGATTAGTTCAACGAATTTAAATGAATTCAAGCAAAACATGAAAGATTCAAGATTTCAGAGAATGAAATGCTTCAAATGCATTCATCCATGGTAGAAGATAATGAACTTGCAAATTTACATTTATAACTGTTATATTAGAATGGATGCTCTATTAGAAATTATTTTTATTGGGAGAAATGTTGCCACTAAGTAAAGGTTTTCTTCGTTCTTTTTAGCTTATTGCTAAATCATTTTTCCAGATATTTCTTTTAGAAAAATGCATAACATGTATTTTCAACTTTCTTTCATTAAAGATCTAAGAATATACTGGGTATGTTAACAAGGTTGGTAAACTCTAAATCTTAATAGGGATATTCTTTCATTGTGATGTAAGAGCTGTCACACTATACTAAATTTTCTAAAAACGTTTGTACAAATTAACTTTTAAAAACTCTTGGTGGTTGCAAACAGAGTTTACGTATCTTACAGAAAATGCGCAGAAAACGTGAGCGCATCCATGCACAAACCGACGTTGGCTGATCGTCTGCACTACACGTGCTTACTTTCCTATTATTTGAGGTTATGTTTACGAGTCGCATTAAAGGTCATTGCAAACTGCTGTAAGTTTTGTACAGAAATATGCATCAGTTGCATACAACTCACTACAACAACATACCAAAAATTTCCAAAAAAATCTTTGTAAAAATTCTTTTAAAAAATTTCACATAGTGTCAAACCTAACATAAGTAAACAAAGTAATTTTAATTAGGCCAAATCATTGTGGTTATGTTCTTTCCTGTGAAGACCACTTCGTCCTCTACATAATTTTAAGTGATTGTCATTAATTCAGATCACTTTTGTTTTTGCTTCATAACTTCTAAAAACTAAATAACGTATAATAAACTTCTTTTTTCGATTCAGATCAATTTTTCATGACCTGCCTTCCTGAATCAGTTAAATTCTATCAATTCAGTTAAATTACAATGAAAAAATACCACCAATAAAAGGAAAACTAGCCAACCTGACCATTCTGGACTAGAATCTCCTGCGATTTTTTTCTGTTAGGTTATGTAAAGTCTTTCAGAGATACCTGACTGACATTGAAAATCCGTAAATAGTAATAAGAAAGCCAATTCAATGAATAAACACAATTTTATTTATCAAGGCAACAGACAGATTTGGATTAAGATTGTGACATTATGGCAAGATCTTCAAGAATTTTACAAGTTTAAAGTTTACCAAACCTGTTGCTGCATCCAGTATTATCAAATTATACTAACACATTCACTACCAAGCATCACATACTGTGAGGTTTTAAAAAACCATGTCAACGTATTGCAGAGTATGCAAGCAACCTTTGATAAAAAACAAACAAGTTTCAATCAAGAAACATCAAGATTTGATTTTCTAATAAGTAATAAAACACAATATTCATTGTGAATCCTCCCAAATTACTTTCATGTGACATAAATCTGAACCGCACATTACATTAACTTTAACTTATTTTTAGGTTAAGAACTGTTAAATTGTAGAAAATAACACATTACAACAGCAGAACTGTTTGTTTAATAAGAAAAATTACAATAACTGCTCGAAATGTTCTCCGTCACATTCTAAACAATATGCTAAACAATAGGGTCTTCCTGAAAAAATTATTATAACTGTTTTGTGTTTCAATGTAAAGTTTATAACCTCAAATTAATCATTCAACAAAACAAAAACTTTTTTTTATACTGTAACATGTCGAAAAAACGTTGAAAATCGTAAAATATTCAAATATTGTCACGTGACCGACGGAACGCTGTGATTGGCGAAGAGTCGCTGTGACGTCATTACGCATATTGGCGATCGAGAGTCAGTGCATACGAGTTACGAGCAGCGTTTTAATTTGGTTTCATAACCAATTAGACTCGTTTAGAGGTGACAATGAGTTCTGATGGGTTCGTGAAGGGACAATGGGACAATCGGACAATCGGACAATCGGACAATCTGCCGAAAGTGCACGTGTTAATGGTTGCCAATATGGGTGCTCTCAGCAATTTTTCGCTGCAGGTCTACATATTGGAGCATGTGACCTCTTTTTGTCTGGCTGGCAATTGAAAAAACGGGGAAGCGCTCCCTTTTTCAATTGAATTTTTGCAGTAGGGTCTAGTTTTACTCGCATATAATTTTCCAAATCTTCTGTAATAAAACAATGACCAATTTTATTTAACAATTTATTAAAAAAACGGAATTCTATAATTCAAACAGCCCAAGTGTCCTTTAGAAGCGATTTATAAAATAATGTTTCAACCAACTGAATTTATTACTTTAGTAATTAAACTTTTTCCAATTTTCAAATATTTCTTTAAAATATTCATATTTCAATTAAAGATAATCACAAGATTTGGTAAGATTTGTAAAAAGAGTTCTAAAACATTCTGAATCACTTTGAGTACATAACAAATAAGGAAGTTGCACCAGCTATCGACATTTTCAAAAATAAATTCAATATACCTGTATATATTGAGAGTTTTCCGAATAATTTGTTGTATTTATAGCAACGTTGTTCCATATAGAAACGTTCAGTATAAGTTTTAATAGTAAAACATGTTTTACAATTAAACAAATTTCAAATAGTTTAATTATGTGCTAAGATCGCTCGTGACACGCAGCCATTCTTAGCACATGAACTGAGTTGCATCAGTATCTTGAAATTAATATAAATATGCATGAAAATAATGTTCTACTGACAAAAACATATATAAACTATTGCAAAAAGTTTAAATTTTGCTTACTAATACTGAAAGCAGCAGTCAACCAAAGAAATTGTTTTTAAATGTCCCGTCCGGCGACATACGAAAAAATTGGTTGAAACAAATGCATCTGCGTCTCTGACGTCTCATTTATACAGTTGCAAAGATCACTTCAAAGTACACAATTTATTACTGTTTTGCATAAAATATCGACAAAAATGCACATAAAATTTGAATCTTAGATTTTTAAATCATTTGTTCCCCAACTCGCCGTTATGCGACTCGTTTCGGAATTTCAAATTCGTGCTTGAATAGATGCCTTCTGCAACTTGTATTTTAATATACTATTTTGTAAAATGTCTTCATTTTTTCATTTAATAAATAAAGTTTTGCAAAAATTTATTTGTTTAATTTTATCATCCTCATAAAACTGTTGGTGATTGGAAGATTTCTTTGGTAAGGACATGGCATGTTTTTACTTTTTTTCTGTAGAAATTTACAATACAGCCTTCAGATCTTTTAATAATGTTATGAATAGTCCCAATAGAAGGTATTGGTCTCTCAGGATAGTTAACGGCAAACAAATCACAGAGTTGTCTCAACCTGCTATTGCTTTTGTATCAATATGTAAAATACTTATTTTCTCTTCTTTACAATACATTATTTAAAAATTAAGACACAAACTACAAGTGCTTAAATGAAACGTTTTTACATTTCTCATTTGACTTTAACAAATTACAAACTCATTTGTTTTGTCAAACGTTGCTTGTATACTCTGCAATGCATTGACATGGTTTTTTTTTAATTCAACGTAGAGATTTGCATGTTCAGAGATAAGAAACCTCACAGTATATTTAGTGTGTCCGTTATTTTGGCAACTTTCGAATTTTAATGCGCGTTCCCCTACAATTGACAGCCAATCGAACAAAAATGAGTATCCCAAAAGGGGGAATATTTTCCGCTGCGTTAACACATGCCACCGAGCGGTTGAATTTTAAATGGCGTTTAACGTAGGTTTTAAACAGTGATGTGCGTTGACACGTCAACAATGATTGTTGACATTTTT